>LZPO01066343.1:210167-223211 GCA_001675575.1 Neotoma lepida | reverse complement strand
GTGAAACTCACACTCCTGCCCCTGCTTGTGGGTTCTGGGATTACAGGCTTGAGCCACCATACCTGGCAATACTATATTTTTATAAAGAAGTACAGATGACAATTGAAAAGAGAAACCAGTTAACTGAGCATAGTATCTTTTGTTGTTTAGAAGGACAAAATCAAAATGGTATAAAAAAACTTTTATTTACATAATTCTTATCTACAGAACATAACTGCTTTCTTTAGAACAAGAAACTTTACAAATGATAGATACTGCTTCTTTTATCAAAAACTCCTCCAAACATGGCAGTATAGATAGATGGTCACTTGCATTTAGAATAATATGGTGGTAAACAGTAGGTGTTAATTTTTTATCTATGCCTTAATCAACAATTAGACTTTAAAACCATGACTGGCCACCTGCAAAGATGTGAAAAAAGTCAAAAAAAGGTAAAAACCTTTAATCACATCCTTGAAGATTTATGGAAAAATTCCTGTCAACATCTTTACACCATCGCAGATCTTCCCACCTTAAAGCAAAGTACACTGATTATGTTTCTCTTCCCAACATCTGTTTTGAGGCTGTGACAGCAGGATAATTTGTTGACTAACTTGATTCTCTATACAACAAACGCCCCTGTATTCTTTATACAATAAATTACATCTTCCATAAAATCAGTTTATTACAGACGAACAAGAGACAGATGTTAAAAAAATAAATATTATACAGGGATAAATAATAGTTTAGTCACGGTGATCTAACCTAAGTAATATTAAGAAAAAAACTTTTACAGAATATGAAATATTTTAAATTTACAAAAAACGGCATTGAAATAGCAATGTGAATTACCCCATAATTTTGTGACATCATATGAAATAGATGCATACTTTTGAGAATTTCCATTTAATTTATAGATCTTCCTTTATAACAAAGACATTAAACCATAAATTTTACTCTAAGCCACTGGGAGAAATATGCTCCCAGTAAGTTTCAATGAATTAGCATCACTCTAGACTCATTGAGTCCTAGTCTCTTTNGCTTAGAAACTTGAAAAGTGGTCACCATTTTATCAATAGACAAAGATGAAACTTACCTAGATGTGAAAATATTTTTCCAATTGAAGTACTGATCATTTCATAATACACCCAACAGTTTTTCAATCTTAGGCACATTTTATAACTTCTATGACAACTCCTACATACAGACATTAGCACCTTCAGACAGGAACCACTGTAGTCCAGGACTGGGAAAATTCAATTGGTAGAGTGCTTGCCTAGCATGTGGGAAGCTGTGGGTTCTACTCCAGCACAGCATAAAAATGGGCATAGTGGTGCACTCCTGTAATCCCAGCATTGGGAGAGAAGACTGGAGGATCACAAGTTGATGAACATCCTCACAGAGTTCAAGGCCAGTCTGGGACATGAAAGCCTGTCTTAAAGTGGGGAGAAAAGGGAAACTATAGCCTAACGTGCAGGGCCTAAGTAAAAGCCCAGGCAACCTTGCCCCTCACTCAGCTCCTGCGTGAACCACCGGGGCGGCACAGGTCTAGTTTCAAAAAATATCTTGTGGAAAAAATTTCTAACTACTGAGCTAATGTATCAGTCTATGAGATTTTCTAATAAAATCAAATAAATTTTCTCTTTGAGGAGTTTAATTTGAAACAAGGAAAATTTGCTAAGAGAAATAAGACACATATAAATCACTAAGCCTCAAAATTAAAAACACCTAAGTTCATAATGATGACAATCACGGCTTTGCAAAGTTCTCGTGTCCTATTTTCTGCTTTAGCATCAGAATCATGTTCTGTGGTTAAAGACTTACAAGTCCTGTGAACAGAATTTATTAGGGGGAAAATCTATCACTTTTTTTTTTTTTAAGGAGTGTGTGTGTGTGTGTGTGTGTGTGTGTGTGTAAGATTGTTTTACATGACAATGTCTCTTACATTAATTTTTTTTCTTCCAATGAAAATCCTGAGATAATAGAAATAAGGAAAGCAAAAGAAAAATCACAGTACAAATTCAATATACTAAAGTATGAGAAAAGTATTCAAAATATAGACACTACCTAAACATTTTTTAGTTATGACATTTTAAAAGAGCTTTAAAAGTAAAGTGGAAAAGGAGACAAATCATTTGTTAATGCTTTCCTTATCCAAATCTGCTAAGTGAAAATAATTAAATTGGGATATATTTTTAAATAAAAAATTTAAAAATAAATAATCTCTTTGATGTTCCATCTTTATAAATAGCAAGTTTAAATACTAGATCTTCAATTAGAATTAATGTTACAACACCATGAATTAGAAAAATACACATTTTTCAGTCAAATAGCTGATAATAGAAAAGTTTTAACTTTACCATACCAAAGTGGCATCTCACAACTTGCTTTCATATATTTACAGGCAATTGAACAGACCTTCATCACACTCAAAAGAAAAAAAAAAAAAAACAAAAACAAAAACCACAGAAATAAAACAAAGAAAACCATCTTTACAAAAGAAGGTCACTAATGTTAAATACAATCAGGCTCAAGCATGTCAGCACTATGATTTATACAGATGTGGAGCCACAGAGTCCACAAGTCCAGATGTGCACAGCACAGGGTGAGTCAAATGTAAACAAGTTAAAATGTCTGTCAGAGAGAACAGTCTTAATTGCTTGGTATTTCAGAATGAAATGTTTTCCACTGATTATAAAAGCTTCAAATTAAGCTCAATAAATATTCAAAACTGACCTAAATGAAACCTAGCAGTGGTCCTTTTCTACACACTGCTTGGTTAACATCAGCGACTCTGGATATTTCAAACTTATTACAAAAATACAAAGAAAAAAGAAAGAAAGGAAAGACCCAGAAGAGTGCTTTATTCTGTTTCATCCACTTCAATGAAGATGTCATTGAAGACAAACTCCGAGACTGTGGTCGCTTCCTCTTCAGATGCCCTTTTTGGCCCATTTTTGCACTTTTCTTTTAGTGGTGGCTGATCAGAAGGAACCTAGGAAGAAAATAAAACTAAAGTGTAGTACAATGTTTATACATTGCTAGTGAGGACTAGGTCTATAGAGCAGTGGTACAGTGCTTGCCTAGCTGGCATGAGGCCCTGGCCTCAACCCCTAGCAAAGAAAGGGAGGAAAAAAGGGAACCAATCGTAGGCAAGGAAAGGCTTTAATATTTAATGATAAGGTAACATTTGTAGCATAATCAAGGGGGGGGTGCATCTCAGTGGTTAGAGCACTTGCTGTGTAAGAACAAGGAAGACAATTTGGATACCCAGAACCCATTAAATATAGGTAGGCATGATGGCCAGAGATCAACCTTAGGCTTTAACATACGTGTGCCCACATATAGGTGAAAATACACACACATGAGAAAAAAAAAATAGAAACAAGCTAAATTCTTAATACCCATTATTAAGTAAGTTACACTGTGATTACCTCATCCCGATTCTCAGGAAAACAAATTTAAATATATAGAACAAAATCAATGTTAAATCTGTATCTAAAACAATTTAATTGCTACAGTAGAAGAGAAGCTCAAATATCAAAGATTAGCATATTTATAAATCTATTTAAAAAAATATAATACTGGCACATGAACTCACACTCACCAATGAAACAGATGAAAGTTTCATCTGTGTGTACGTGTGTGTGTGATGTGTATCAAGATTAACTGACTGACTGATTGATTTGGTTTTTCAAGACAGGTTTATCTGTGTAGCACTGGCTGTCCTGGAACTCACTCTGTAGACCAGGCTGATCTCGAACTCACAGAGATCCACCTGCCTCTGCCTCTCAAGTGCTGGGATTAAAGGTGTGTGTCACCACCATCAGCAAGCTTTAACTTTTCAAATAATTTGTGCATGTATGTATGCGTGTATGTCTGCAGGAATTTATGTGCACCATAGTTAGAACTAGAATTAGACAATTGTGAGCCATCTTAATGGGTGCTGGGGGGCTCAACTAGGCCCTCTGCAAGAGCAGTAAGCTCTAAGTCTCCAAAAGTCAGTGTTTTAGATGGTCCACACCCATGCACAGATGGGCAGGACTAACTGGACTCAGTGAGTTATGAGGTAAAATAAAATAAGGACATGAAGTTGGGAGAGTATATATTGGGAATATGTGACCCAGAGGGAGTTGGGGAAGAGGCGAGAATTAAAATATTATTTAAAAATTATGGTGCACACCTTTTGATCTCAGCACTAGGGAGGTAGAGGCAAGTGGATCTCTTAGTTTGAGGCCAGCCTGGTCTATACAGTGAGTTTCAGGACAGTCAAGGGTACATAGTGAGACCCTGTCTTTAAAAAAAAAANTTATAAAACTGAGAAATGTTGGGATATTCAATAAATATTGATTACTGACTCTACACCTATGTGTTGAAAAGTTAAGACCTATACACACAAAAAAAATTCTAGTGAATCAATGGCTTAAATGTAAACATATTAAAACAATAAAAACCTACTGTAACAAGCCATAACAAAACATTTTCACCTAAATTGAGGAGAGGGCTACCTTTTGAAATGATTTAAAAATCAGAAGGCAAAAAGTTTTGACAAATTTACGTACATAAAACTAAAAAATGAGGACTGGGGAAGTTGGCTCAGTGCACTGGCTGCTCTTCCAGCACCCACATGGCAGCTCACAACTATCTGTAACTCCAGTTTCGGGGGACCCAACACCCTCACAGACATATATGCAGGCAAAAACATGAATGCACATGAAATAAAAATGAATAATTAAAACACAACCAACAAAATTTAAAAATGTCTGCATGGTAAAAGCAAAAATAAAGTAAAAACATATATGGCATATAGAAAAACACTATAGTCTACATCACAAAATGTACCCTCTTAATATTCTTAAGACCTCTGCAAATCACTACACACACACACACACACACACACACACACACACGTTTTTCTAAAAAGTCAAATACCCAGAAAACAGTATGAATGACACACACACAGAAGTTAAACCTCGTACAGTAAGAATGTGTGCTCATAAAGGCCAAAGAGAAAGAACTGGCATGGTGGCACACGTCTATAATCTGAAACCCTTAGATTCCAGCTAAAGGCCATCTGGGGCTACAAAACAAGATCATGAACTCAATCCAAAAAAAAAAAAAATGTGTGTGCTGGGGTGGGGGCAGAGGGTGCATTGGTAATGTAACAATTGATAACATAGTAAATGGCATGGTCCCTACAGAGACAGAGCAGGTAGTATCTATCAAAAGAACAATCATTCATCATTCCTTTTGACCAAGCATTTCTAACTGTATCTATTAATAGAACAAATATTTGTAGAACTCACTATATAGCTCAGTATTCTACACTGTTCTACTAATATCTATTAAGTCTACAGATGAACAGGTATCTATCTTATAAATAGAACAGGTGATCTATTTATAAGACAACTCTATTGCTGTTTGAAATGGAGCATAATTAGGAACAACCTAGAAGCCTAATATAAAATTAGTATTTACTACGCAGTACAACCCAAAAATGAAATGCCATATAGTCATTACAGACAGCTAGTGTATGATGGCACAAGCCTGTAATTCCCACATTCAGAAAACTTAGTTAAGAACTTGATTAAGCTTCATTTTTGAGATTCTAGTCTAAAAAAAAAAAGAACAAAACAACAAAAACATATCAACAATGAGGATAATTTTAGACATTTATCACTAAAAAATAAAGACATGTTTACATGTAGACATACAAGAGTGTTCACATCATCTCTGCTCACAATAGTAAAAAACTTAAAAAAAACTGAGATGTCCTTCTATAGGGAAGTGAATGAAAAAAAACAAAAAAAAAACAAAAAACAGCTGAGTCTTTAATCCCAGCAGGCAGGCAGATCTCTGAGTTCAAGGACAGCCTGGTGTACGTAGTGAGTTCCAGGCCAGTGTTAGAAACCTCCATTCAAATAAAAACAAACAAAAACACACTGTGATATAGTCACACCACAGAATACTATTTTACAACAAAAAGTAACAAGCTACTAGAGTCAGAGATAGAATGAGCACAATTTCCAGGCCAGCCTGGGCTATACAGTGAGTTCTACAAGACAGTCCAAGCTATATAATGAATGCCATCTCAAAATAATTAATAAAAGTCAAAGAAGTAAAACAAACTACCAGAAAAATCAACAAATTATTAATATACAAAACTATGTGAATTTATGTAACATTTCTGAAATGACAGACTTAATGAATAGACCGTTAAGGAGGGAGTGGAAATGAGAGGAAGCAGGCCTGTCTACATATATGGACAACCAAAGGATCATGGTAGCTGTTCTGTATCCTGACTGGACCAATGTCAAAGTTGGAAGAGCATTTTGCAAAATGTTAGCACTAAGGAAAACTGGGTAGGAGGTGGATGAATTTTTGTGTGTGTGTGTATTATATCTTACAACTGCCTGCAAAATTTACAATTATCTCAAAATGATAATTTTGAGATAGGGAGTGAGAGTGAGAGAGAAAGCTCTTTACTATTCCACAAAGGTCTATTAAGACATACATAGTGGGTTTTTCCTGTTGTTGNTGGTGGTGTTTGTTTGGACAAATGCTCACTGGTAAAGCATTTTCCTAGAATGCATGAAGCCCCAAGTTGAATCTCCAACACTGTGAGAGAATTAATAATATTATTTTAGCAGGGATAAGTCACTATGTAGAGGGTCACAGGTTTTTTTCATTCTAGTACTTGCTGTTAGATGGCTTCAGAATGCATAGAAATGACTTACAAACACATTCTACAACTGTGCTTCTTGGAGTTTTCACGTGCCAGAACACTTTTCCTAAGAGAAATAAAACTACAAACAGTCCTTCATTTTGCTTCTATAGGTCAGCAGAGTCACTGCGTTGAAGGAATGGTAATTAAGTATCCCATCTATGGCTAGTTCAATAGCTTATACTAAATTAGCTGCATTTTTGTGGTAAATGGAAGTTGTACTAAAAATAATTTCTGACATACAACTGAAAATAGTTACATTTATTTTCCCTAGTTGAGATATTGATATATATATATAAATCATATATATCATACACAATTAAAATACAACAGTTCTCACATACCTGAGTTGCTGAACTTCCAGTATTATCAGACTGAGTATCAGTAACAGTTGGAGATGGGAGTGGATCAGAAGATTCTTCATTTTTTTTTTGGCTTGCATTAAGTAGATTAGACTTTTTCAAATTTCGTCGTGATACAGGTATATGAGGCTTTAGGCGCTTCTTACTATGGGTTTGAGTCACTTCGTCAGAGTCCAAGCTATTTTTTGGACATATTAAAGACAAAAATCCCAAAGGTCTTCTGCCAGGTCTAGAAATGAAAATGCAAAGATATTCAACAAATACACACACACACACACACACACACACACACACACACACACACACACACACAAACTCACCATATCTCTCTCTCACCTTCCCTGGTTTTTGTTGTTGATTTGTAGAAGGTCTTTCTATATGTAGTTAAGATCTTCCTGCCTCAGCCTCTTAAGTACTGTAATGCTACAGGCATGTATTATATGAGCAAAGCACATTTCTATTATCAGGTATGGTGTCACATGCCTTTAATCCCCGCAATCGGGAGGCAGAAGCAGGTGGATCTCTGAGTTTGAGGCTAGCCTGGTATACAGAGCAAGTTCTAGGACAGCCAGAGCTACACCTGTCTCTTATACACATCTAGATGTGTATAAGAGACAGTCTTTGTGTAGCTTCTGCGCCTTTCCTGGGCTACTCACTTGGTAGCCCAGGCTGGCCTCGAACTCACAGAGATCCGCCTGCCTCTGCCTCCCGAGTGCTGGGATTAAAAGTGTGCGCCACCACCACCCAGCCAAAAAAAAAACACATTCTTAATACAACTTTATTTGTATTAATGCTAAAGCAATACACTTTACTAAGTACTGATGACACTATGCTATGATGTGTATCTGTGACAGGGGCAAGGATGTCTAAACTCAAAAGTGCACACAAATCACCTGGGGTGTTAANTCAAATGGAACTCCGAACTTGAAACAGGTTGCACTCTTACTGTAAGTTTCAGGACACACACAGTGTCCATGGCACAGCTGCTTCTGTGCTGCAAACAGAGTAGGGGAGCTACAACAGAAACTACATGGCCCCTGGAGCCTAAGTCTGTCTTGCAGGAGCTTTTCCCAATAAAAGTTTATTACCCTGCCTTCCCTTCTGCTTCTCAACCTGATAATACTTTCATACGCTTTTCTAATTTCAGTAAGCACTAAAGGTCAGAAAAGATATTAATGAGTTTTATTTTCTGCATTTAAAGATGATGATGATGATAATAATAATAATAATAGATGCAATAAGCTTTGTTTGTTTGATTTTTGTTTTAAACAGGGTTTCTTTATGTAGTCCTAGACCAGGCTGGCTTCAACTCAGAGATTTGTATGCCTCTGCCACCCCTCAAGTGCTAGGATTAAAGGAGTGAGCTACCACTGCCCAGCCAATATTTGTTTGTTTCAAGACAAGGGTCTCACTATGTAGCTCTGGCTGTTCTAGAACTTACTATGTAGACCAGGCTGGCCTCAAACTCAGATTTACCTGCTTCTGTTTCCTCAGTGCTAGGATTAAAGGTGTGCACCACCACCACCCAGCATTTTTTTTTTTTTTTTTTAATTTTGAGGTACCGCCTTCCTGTGTATACCTGCCTGGCCTGGGACTCAAACACACCTACCTGTGTGCCTCCTAATTGCTGGGATTAAAGGCATGCACCACCACAACCAGCTTGAAATAAGCCTTTTAAAGACATACATGTCTTTTCCCTTGGTGGAAGTTAGTGCCTGTTATCCTCAACTTACTAGGTTAAAGTTTCCGATGCAGCTGACAAGCCAGTAATAACTAATTACCCTAAAGACTTCTTTCTAGTGTATATGGGAAAACAATGTGGCAGCAGTAGGTATGGATCTAAAGAGAAACCCATACTAAAAGCATAAGGAAACAAAAATGACATATTATTTGGACATTGAATAAAACAACTTCCAGAGCCACCGGACACCATCTCATCTACATGTTTATGTTTCATACAACACAATATGTAATCACCAAAACAATGACTGTGAACATGCTAGAAAAGAAGTGTAATATGTTCTAAGGTTTGCTGTCTGAGACAGACAGTTTTAGTAAAGCTAAGCTCTGGTCATACAGAATGCACACCTACAATATTTCTGCAGGTGCTAAATAAACATCTTCCTTTAACATAACTGATAGAGGCTACATCTAGAAAACAACTAGGCACCAGGTTTCATGACCTATTATGCACGTTACATATAGTTTCTACTCACCCAGGGACGGAGGGATAGTAACTAAAGAGTTTCTAACAATACCTGGTCAGAGGCGGTTTTGAAGATGATGTCATGATATTTCTTTGTTCAGAACTGGAAACAAGACCAGTTTTCTCTTCTTTATCAGACACCATCTCATCCTGAGGCAACTGAGTCATGATCTTTTCCACACATGCATCTTTTATTTCATCAGATCTCAATTCTACATTCTGAAAAGTTGGTTCATTGTGTTCCTTTTGAGGTTTGGGGGTTGTATGTATGCTCTCAGAGGTAGAGAAAATGCCTGGTCCAATGCAAGACTCCTCTTCAAAGAGAAAAAAAACAAGAGAGGAGAGAGAGAGTGTGCATATTGAAATATTTAAAAACTCAATTAAATTGGAGTACCTGAAGGAAAAACGTCATGGTGTTCTATAAACAAACCTAGCTCAGCAAGAACACTCTATATTACAACCAGTGGAGTAGACTATTAGGAATTAGCAGTTAAAGTAGGGCATGGTGGCTTAAGCCTGTAATCCTAGCACTCAAAAGGCTAATTCAAAAAGACTACTGCATGAGTTTGAGGCCAGCCTGGGCTATACAGAGTTCTAGGCCAGCCTGTCCTACAGAGTGAAACCTTATATTTAAAAAAAGAAAAATGATTTGGGATAATGGAGGTTACCGTGGTAGAGGATCAACAACAGCCTCCATGTGACACCAGGATTGACCAAGTCAGGAAAACAAAGGATAGACTCTATCCCAAGGAGAAAAAGAGCAAAGAACATTAGCAAGCAGAGGAGACCAGAGGACAGCTGAAGAGCATGCAGTGATAGAAAGGCTAAGAAACAAAATCAAGGAGGAGAGGCAGGCAGACCTTTGTGAGGTACACAGTAGATCCAGGCCAGCCAGGGCTACATACTGTGTCCCTGAGTTTGGTGATACATGTCCAGAATCCCAGCAGTTGGGAAGCAAAGGCAGAAAGATTCAACAACAGTGAGGAACAGACAATGAAATCCTGTTTTAAACAAAACAAACAGGACTCAGAATTATCCGTCCCACCAATGTACAAATTAGCAAACTGTAACACAAAAACCTAAAAACATTAAAGGGCAAGTCAGTATGACTCCTCCTGAACTGGAAAAATGCATGGCGAAGAACTCCAGTGTACCAGTAAAAGTGATCAACGATTTCAAAGACACAAACAAGTAAACAATTGAAGTAAAGAAACCAACTCAGGAGCCAGAGAAGACTCAGCAACACGGATGTGAAAGTAAGCATGGAAATGAGAGTCTGAGGGGCGGAAGCAGAGGCGCAGGGAGAGCAAGAACAGGACAGGCAGAAGGGAGAGAACACAAATAAAAATGTTGGAAATCAAAAAGTGAATCAAATTAAAACCACAGCAGAAAGCATTAACAACAGACCAGACCATCCCTCTCCCAAAGACATTAATAAAAATATAACATAGAATTGTTATAGAAATAGCATGTAATAGAAATAGCATGTATTAGCACAAAACTAGACATATAATGCAGTAGACTAAAGGAATAGAAATAAATATGCAACTATAGCCGCCTGACTTCCAACAAAGGAAGTAGAACATTGGAGAAAAGACAATCTGGTAAGAAAACTAGTTTCTGTCATGTAGAATGAAGCTAGTTAGCTATCTCTTATCCTGTATAGAACTCAACTTAAAATGTATCAAAGACTTTACTGTAAGTCTGAAATACTTGGAGTGAAATGTAAGAAAAAGACTTCAGAATACAAGCATAGATAAGGGATTTTAAATGATATTATTCCTCTTCAAACTTAGTGTATCAGATACCTCTTTTACTCATGGTAATGGCTCTTAAAAACTTTTAAAAAAATTATTGCTAGTGGCATATTAGAGAGTAAGTTACAGTGGTTTGTGATACAAGATAAAATAAGTAAGGCTTTACTTCAAGCTCAAGANGCATCAGAAATAATCAGGGGACTTAGCAAAATAAAGTCGTATTTAAATTGNTCTCACTCACCTGTTTTCTCAGAAACACTGAATTCCTTTGAACATATCTGTTTCAAGAAAACACACAAAAGTTTTACAACTCCATTTATCAAGTAAAATTGAAATTCTATGCTCTCCATCATCTAAAAGCTCTAGAGTCAGACAGAATGATACCACCAACTAAACATTTGTGAAAAAGATGCACTGTTGATACTTAAACTGCTCTAGAACACAATGGAAAAGTGAAAGTTGTCAAATGTCTTTTATCTCAAATGTCTTTTATACCAACTGCCAAATCCCAAAAGATATCAAATGAAACTATTTTTTCATGTTTAAGGTGCTGAGTATCCAAGCCAGGGTCTCACACAAGCTAAGCAAGTGCTCTACCACTGAGGTCTACCTCTGACCCCTCAACTCAAACACCTTTAAAAAGAGCCAATTAACAAACTAATACATCATGGTTAATTAGTAGTCCGTTTCAGAAATGTAAAGATGCTTCTACATGATAAAAGTCTACTTCCTAACTTCACGAAGTCTAATAAAATTCGAGAGGAGAAACATTATATTTATTACACAACTATCCATTCTTTAGGGAACAAGTAAAAAAAGACTAAGGGTTTTATAATGTTGCGCAGGCAGATTTCAAACTCTTAGACTCAAGCAAACCAAGTATATGCTACTTTGGGCTGAAAACAAGAACTAACGAAACGAACAAAAGAAAGAGAAAGGAAGAAAGAGAGGGAGGGAGGGAGGGAGGGAAGAAAGAAAAGAAAGAAAGAAAGTTATCAGTAATACATTTAAAAAACAGGTAAAGAATATAGCAGTCACTTCACAGAGAAAGAAACAGAAATAAGTTTTTAAGCACATGGAAAGATGCTTAATTTTGCCAATAAACATGAAAAATTAAGAAGATAGAATATCAATTTTTTCCTATCAGATAAATAACAGTGAGATTTTTACTGCTGGCCTTCAACTTTTCCTTTGAGCACATAATTTTAAATTGACTTTTCACAGGGAAGTTACAGGTTACAAACAATATCAGAAACATAACAAAAACAAGAGGGTACCAGTTAACTACTAACAGTGAACAGGGACTGCATCCACAAAGTCTGACTGGACTCCCTGAGGTAGTGATGACTGAGCTAAGTCTGTAATGTTTCATAAGGAAATGCTCCACACAGATAGGATAACAAATGAAATGCCTGAGGACATGATGGATTTACAGAGCATTCAAAGAACTGAAAGAGGGCCAATGTGGCTAGAAAATGAGATGGAGACCAGCACAAAATGACATTAGACAGAATGGAACATATAGGGCCTCAGGAGATTGGGTCTTATTCTTGACAGCAAAGGAAAGGTTAACACATGATGAGGAAGATATTACTATTATTTTTCACACATCAGAAAATCTATTCAGAGCCTTGAAATTGTTCATCTACAGCCCACAGTTACTAGGTGGGTTGCAGAGTGAAGATTCCAATTTGACATGAAGCTATTGGCCTTATTTTTAGCCACTATAGGTTTTCTGAAAAATGTTCATCCATTATTTTTTTTTTGAACTAGTTAAAATGGTCATCTACCTCTACCTGGATTACTAAGATGAGAAATATCAGAAATATTTTCTCATATGTCCGTCAGTCCATGATTCCTTCAGTCCATCCATCAGTGTGTGTGTGTGTGTGTGTGTGTGTGTGTATGTGTGTGTGTGAGTGTTTAGGGATAGATGGAAAGAATAAATACATTCTTAGCAATATGGCCAAGGCACTTGCTTACTAATCTAATCTCACCTCAGAGGCACATTCTTGA
>LZPO01066343.1:167494-177704 GCA_001675575.1 Neotoma lepida | reverse complement strand
AGCTAAATCCCCAACACCCCCCCCCAATAAAATATATAAAAGGAGCTATTAAGTAATGTCATTAGTGGGGAGAAGCAGAGCACAGCTTTAGTCCCAACACTTTGAAGAGCCAAGTGGATCTCTGAGAGTTCAAACTCAGCCCGGTCTCCACAGCCTCCAGGACGACAGGATGGAGAAGAGGAGGAAAGAAAGAAAAAGGAAAGGTCATTGAATTGTGTGTGCTGAAATCCCAGCACTTGGGCTGTGAAGGCAGGAGGATTACAAACCTGAGGACTGCCTGGCTATTTAACCAGACTCTGGAAAAAGACAGAAGCAGGAAGGAGAGAAGGGAAAAAGAAGGAGAAAGCAGGAGAGGAGAAAAAATAGTCACTAATCTTGGGTATAAGCTACACCAAATGAAACACTAGATTTACTCAGCAGGTCAGGCTGAACAAGTGCATAACCATATATTTAGCTTTAAAGGGTTTTGGGACAACAGATGGCTGAGAGGGTAAAGTGCTTGCCCTGCAAACTTGAGGACCTGAGTGTGATTCCCGAAACCCAAGACAGAAGGATAAAGACTTGTGAAACTTGTTCTCTAACATGCCATAGCACATGAGTACCAATACACACACACACACACACACACACACACACACACACACACACACACACACTTTTTAAGGAATTTTAACACAGGCACTTTGCATGAGCAAACAATGTTTTCACAAGGACATGGTTTATTAAATGAACCATCTCAGTGCCAGATATGAGATACTTCTTTATGAAGTTATTGGTCAGGAAGGCTCCAGGGGCCCCTCAAACAACAAAAGCTATCACCATTGCTCTTGGTTCTCACCATAACTAGATGGTAAGACCCCACTGCTAAAGATACAATACACTCTCATTGTAGGGCACAGAGAAACCAATTTGAACTGATCAGAAAACCTCCTTTCTGTTGGCTACTTTTCATAGTGTGGGAAGATGCTATGCAGGCACTAGGAGAAGAAATTCATCAAGGGTCTTACCTAGTGAACCTTGAACCTTAAAGGCTATAATATTGATCTTCCAAGCAAGATGTGACCACTGGTGAAACAGTGTCATAAAGGGGTGTGTGTGTGTGTGTGTGTGTGTGTGTGTGTGTGTGTTCACAAATGCACGTGTGTAAGAACTAACCACTTTCTGATTGGATTTGAGATGTACACCACAGAAGGAAGTCATGTTTGGTATTAGAAACCTGCTCAAAAGCCCATCACTGAGGAGGTTATAGGCCCTAGTTGGGAACCTTCTACTGCTGTTTTCCTAAATGGATATGGTGTCAAACTGTCTTCTAAGTGTTTATGTTTATACACCTCTATTAGGGCTGCTGTCAGCTTTGGTCAAGGGTTTCTTGCTGCAGTGGGCAGCAGGGAATTCAGAAATACCTGATCAAAGTGTTCACAATAAATGACTGTTGCATGCTAAGCCCAAAATGCAACACCTGTATGAACTCCCTTAAGACTTAGGGAACATCAGGGGAGAGGTATAGAAAGAATGTAAGAGTCAAAGGATGAGGAAGAGTGCTGCAAAACACGTCATGTGGACATGGCATGGCCTCTGTCCTCATGAACTCACTGCAGCTATGGTGACCTGCACGAGAGTACGTTAATAAGATGACAAGTCAACATTCCAGCAGGCACCAATACCTGGACTCACTGGTTACCAAAAGCAAACAAAGAAAACTGGGGAGGATGCAAGGATAACAATAGAAGGGAGAGTACAGTTGGGGGAGGAGGTCGAAGGGGGACTGGGAAGAGGGAGTCAGGGGTGGATAAGATTGAGATATATTGCAAACATGTTTAAAACCATCAAAGAATATTGGGCCCCAAGATATCTCAGCAGGTAAAGGTGCTTGCCACCAAGCCTGATGNCCTGATACCCTAGACATACATTTGTCCTGGAAGCAGACAAACTGACAGGAATAAGCCAATTGTGTGTGCACACACCTGTAATTCCAGTACCTGGAAGGAAGAGGGTGGAGGAACAGAAGTTTATGGCCATCCTCAGCTACGCGAGATTGAAGCTAACCTGAACTACATCAAACAGTCTCAAATCACCTCCAAATACATACATATATATTTAGTTGAAGTATACAAGATTTTAAGAAATACTACTTTAAGAATCTTTAATTTGCTCTTCCTGCTGAGATGCCTTCCCTTCTCTAATAGAATCTTGAACAGGACAGAGTGTTCAGAGTAGAGAAAACGGCGAAACTGCCTATTATCTATACATAAGTCAAAATTAGATAAAACACAGAAACTCAGAATTGTTTCCAAGGCTCCTGGATGTTTAAAGGCCAGAAGTACCACATGGTAAAGCAGTAAAGACACTGCCTTTACAGAAGAAAGTTGCTAGAGTCAGGCTGGATATTAATTACAAATATCCACAAACTGGGCTTGGTGGTATGCACCTATAATCCCATTGCATGGGAGGCGGTGGCAGGGGGATTAGGAAAAAGTTCTGTGACAGCTGCCCTTGTTCCCCACCAGCTGCAGCACTCNGGAGTACAGGCCCTGCATCTTGCCTGGGCAGCACAATAGAGCCAATCCTGTTTGCAGAGGTGTGGGTGAGCCAGCCCCAATGTTGTGAGCATGGGAGAGCTGTCCCATCTCATCTGTCATGTGGTGGCATGGGCACTGTGGAGATGCCCTTCCTCCTACCCCACCCTCACCCCTAGCCCCACTCATCAATGCCTGAAGCAGGTGGGAGAGCTGGCTCTGCCTCTCATCAGCTGCAGCACTGGGGAGAGTGTGGCCCCTATGCCATGCCTGGGCAACACAGTAGAGCTGAAGCTGAAGCTGAAGGTAAGGGAGAGCTGACCCTGAGGACATGAAAGCAGGAGAACTGCCCCCACCCCCCTTATTCATTGTTGCAAGGGGTAAACTTGCCAGGACAATGCAGGAGAGCTCACCTTGGTGGTGAGGACAAGGAAGAGCTACAAGTTGACCAATCCTGCAACTACCCAGGCCCAGTTTCAGGGCCTGAAGGGACCAGTCCTGCAAGATCTCTACAACACAAGGCAATAGTAGGATATCCAAGAAGAGTCTCAGTGAGGGTCCAACATCAATAGTATTAGCAGAAATTAGAGGTCTCGAACCAGACCAATGACTCTTTGCAATGAACACTTGCAAGTAAAGATATATGGACAAAGGGTTTACTACGTGACTCACTGTGTCACACTACAGTTTCCATTGATTTTTTTTTCCTTCTTTTTCTTTTCTTTTTCTCTTAAATTTTATTTTAATTTATTTTGGGAGGGAGGTTGCAAGAGCAGAAGGTGGATACAAAGGGACGGGGAAGTGAATGGGATGGAGATGTGTGATGTGAAAGACAAAGAATAAATAAAAAGGAGAAAAAATGTGCAAAAATATTCAATACACTCAAATGACACCTGGGTGATTAAATCAGCTTTAATTACATCTTGTGCAATTAAAATGTGTAATTTTTATAACATAAAAAACAATTGGTTTCTTTATTTTTGCTTTTATGTGAAATGCAATATTTTAAATACAAATTAAAGAAATTATTTTTTGGTTTTGAAAAAAAAAAAGGAAACCGTTCAAGGTCACTCTCATCTACACAGTGAGTTACAGCCACCCTAGGCTACATGAGATCCTCTCTCGAAAAAATAAAACAAAGAAACAAATAAATTTTAAAAATTAACCAGGATTCTAAAACTCAATAAACACTCAAAAACTTAATTTTCTTGTAAGACACCATAATTAAAGGAGTCTCACTTAAACCTAGATAATATAAATACAAAACCAATCTGTCAGATAACTACAAATAAAATCTGTTATCAGAGATGTGTAATAAGGAAGGTAGTTCTATAGAGGACACAGTAGTAGTCAAACAGTTGAAGGGGTACTAAGAAGAAATAATAGATGAAGCAAGAAATAAAGGAATTCTTGAAGTGAAAGAAACCTAGCCTTTCCTTTCAAGTTAGATGCTATTTAAATAGGTCTAAGAAAATGTATCATAGGCCAGACTTTACATGTAAATGTTAGAGAACAGATACATAGAAGTCCACGCTGTTATCTCTGCATCTGCATGCTTCAAATATTACCAAACTATAAGCATCCTAGTAATTCCATCAATCCTGTTTGGTAAAATAATAAACAGTAATTTTGGCTATGAAAAGGATAAGTTCTACAATCTAACTGACCTAATTTTAGAAAAATCAAACATTATTACCAAAAAGTAGCATTTCTATTTGGATACGGACATCTAATTAATATGCTTGTTAAGTGAAAAGGCTACTCCTATTAACTCAGATCCTACTTTATATTAAACAGCTTTCTTCAAATCACCTATAACTTAGGAACTAACATGAAAGCTATGACATAAACTTCTTTGAAAAGAGTTATTCTTAAACAGTTTTTAAATAAAGCTGTCTATAATGACAACTCACCTTTACATTTATTTAATGTGAGGGTAGGGCATATGCACCACCACATGCACATGGAGGTCAGAGGACAACCTGTGGGAGCTGGTTTTCTTGTTGTCCCATATGAGACCCAGAGATCGAACACAAGTCATCATCAAACTTGACAGCAAGTGCCTCTTTACCCAGCAAGCCATCTCACCAACCTTTTACATTTTTTGTGGTTTTTTTCCTTAGGATTTATTTATTTATTTATTTATTTTGGTTTTTCGGGACAGGGTTTCTCTGTATAGCTTTGGCGCCTTTCCTGGAACTCGCTTGGTAGCCCAGGATGGCCTCAAACTCACAAAGATCCGCCTGCCTCTGCCTCCCGAGTGCTCGGATTAAAGGCGTGCGCCACCACCTCCCGGCCAGGATTTATTTTTTAATTTATGTGTATGTGTATTTATATATACCACATGCATTCAGGTGCACAATGAGGCCATAGGGATGAAACGCCTTAGAACTGGAATTGCAATCAGTTGTGAGCTGGGTGGTATGGTGCTGGGAACCAAACCTGGCTCATCTGCAAGAGCAGTAGCAATCTTAACAGCTGAGCCTTCTCTCTAGCACCATAAATACTGCTAAACCTAATCTAAATTGATACACAGAGGGGCAGGCAGTTTGTTTCTGAGGGGTCAGTGAGATGTCTCAGGAGGTAAAGCACTTCCTTCTAAGCTTGGTAACCTGAGTTCCATTCCCAGGTAATGAACACACTGTGGGAGAAGAGAACTGACTCCCAAAAGTTGTCCATTGACCTTCATGGCACACAACACACTCCATGTCTATCTTAAAA
Source organism: Neotoma lepida (assembly GCA_001675575.1). Lineage (NCBI taxonomy): Eukaryota > Metazoa > Chordata > Mammalia > Rodentia > Cricetidae > Neotoma > Neotoma lepida. The sequence goes on along the minus strand of LZPO01066343.1, from coordinate 172,467 downwards.
TACAGAATAAATAAATATAATTAATTTGATTTGTTTAAAACAATTTATTGAGCTCTAAAGCCTTATTAAAAATTTCTAAATTATTTAACTGATAAATGATGCTTACCTTGGACATTCATTAAGAATCTTGGGTTCATCAGACTGCACACTTTCCAAAGGATCCTTTTTTTCAGGCTGTGGTTTGACATCTTCACACTGGAAGTTCTTAACTGACTCATTTTCCATTTGTTGAGGAATCTTAGTAACAAAGTTTGTAACATTTTAGATTTCACTTTTAAAATTTTTACTGAAAAGTCTATCTATCTTAGCCAGATAAGATGATGCATATTCTGGCACTTGGGAGGTAAATGCAGAACACCCAAACAAGCCTAGGCTACACAGGGAATTTGAGAACAACCCAACTACAAAACATCCCATCTCTTGCATAAATAAAATGGTAAAAAATGTCAAAATTATAAAATAAGTCAAAAAACACGTTGTAATGTTTTTCCTTTAGCTATCTTGAAAATTCCATGTCACATCTTTACCATGTCTTAAAGTCCTATTCTTTTCTGTCCTATTAGAAAACAATGTTTCAGACTCAATCTACATCTCATTTGTCAGAATCCTCCACAGTGCTTCTATTTCTCAATTCTTACTGTTGTAAGTGCATGAAGAAGAGACATAAGAAATGTAACAACAGACAGGACTAGGGATGTAGCTCAGGCAGTAGGAGTGCTTGCCTAACACACACAAGGCNCTGGGTTCAATCCATAGCACCACATAAAAACAGGCATAGTGNTGCATGCCTACAACCTTAGCACTTGGGTAGAGGCAGAAGGATCAGAGTTCAAGGTTATCAGTTATACAGTGAGATGGAAGCCAGCTGGGGCTACATGAGACTCTGTCTAAAATATAAAAAATAAAATTATAGCAGAAGGAAACCAAATCTCAAATCATGCTAACTCTTTGCTTTCTTCCAAGGGATATAAATAATCTAAAACTCCATGAGCCAGAGGATATAGTTTAGTAGCAAGAGTGCTTAGCCTTAGGTTTCGCCTTTTCTACATCTCTGTTTGTGTGTCTCTCTCTGTTTGTGTCTGTCTGTCTGTCTCTCACACACTCTCACACACACACACACACACACACACACACACACAATTCATTCTCTGTTTCTGGAGTTATACTTGAAAGGAGGACTTTAACCCAATGTTAAAATTCACATATATGACTATCTTTTCAAAAGGAGGCTGAGAATGAGGCTCAAGGCTAGAGCGCTTGCCTAGCATGCTTGAGAATCTGGGCTCAATCTGAAACACAAGGAAAAACCAAGTCCAAATATGAGGTAAGATGAGAGCAAACCAAGAGTCATGTACAATGCTCAAATATTTAAAATGATTTAACAATAAACAAAACTCCTTACTATGAGATTTTGGCCACAAATATAATAACAATGTAATANAAAAACACACAAGCTTATTTTAAAAGAGTGAAAGCTTACATTAAGGCTTATAGACTTGCTTGATAAATGTTATCAGAATCAACATACTTACCATAACACAGGATTCATTTTGTTCTTTATCAACACAGGATTCATCTTTATTCTTCTCTACATGGGCTCCAATTTTTTCCTGTGGTGTAAGAATTTCTTTTCGTTCTGCAGCTTTCTGTATATTTGGCCTTGGTCTTTGCATTCGGCCCCTCACTAGGCGTACAGGTCTTAAGACCTTTGGTTGACCATCTTCCTGTACACAAGATTTTTCACTCAAACTATAATCACAAAGAAATGAAAGTATGATTACAGCAAGGTCACAAAGGTGCTTGGTTATATAAATAAGTAAGTCATATTAAACAGAAAGCATTTTTCAAGTATCCTCAAGAACATCTTGAAAGATATTCACTATACATCTACACCCTACTCTTTCCAACAGAAGATTATGGAAGCCTAGCTATAAAAACCTTGTGAACAGATACCACCTCATCCCCCTTCCAACAGACAAAGCTGCCTCTGCCAATATGCCTTCCCTATCATTGATGATGAAAATGTATCTGCAAAGAGGAACTCACTGTCACAGCTGATAGTAAGAAAACCATATGCTATCACCACCCTTCTCTGGACATTCCATATAAACATATAAAACATGTCTTCCAGCCAGATCCTGTGCATAACAATGAAGAAACCCATGGCCAAGTGCTAAAAACCATATGGGAAGAAATAGACGAACACCTTAAGCAAAGACCCTGATAAACAGCTTAGCAAAATGTTCTTTGGTAAGCAGTGTTGTTGATCTTTACAGACATAATTATCATAGGCATTGAAAAGAAAGTGAATCCTCCCAAATATAGGTGATGTTGAGGTCCTCAGGAGAATCAGGAGAAATGTTATCCCGTACCTCATTTCCCATTGGTGTATCTGTTAATGTTACATAATAAGTTCTAAGTCTTTAAAAAAGCATCAAAATCTCACTTTAAAAATGGAAAGTCTGTATCAATCCAACATATGACACTTTACTTCTCTTTCAGGACATCACTGTATGATGCCAGGGGATCAGTGCCGACTTACAGAACAGCATCCCACTGAATAGCCCAGAATCTCCTCTCACAACCATATTTGGAGATAGCCTGTTTTATATCCATATCAAGTTAAATATTCCTTTAGAAATCACTTGCTACAAACACAATCATCCACAAACATATCTTAATCACTCATTGATTTGACACGACTTATTAGAAAATGTTAGTAAATTGAAGGAAGCACAAAATTTCTAACTCAATGGATTCATAGGATCATTTAAAAATTTTATTTCGGATGGTGCCTTTAATCCCAGCACTCAACAGGCAGATCTCTATGCGTTCGAGGCCAGCCTAATCTACAGAGCAAGTTCCAGGATAGCTACACAGAGAAACCCTGTCTCAAAAAAACAAATAACAAACAAACAAACAAAAGAAAACCTAAAAATTTTATTTACTTATTTTTGAGATTGGGCTCTTGTACCACAGGCTGGCCTCAAAAATCACTTGAAGGTCGGATTCTCTCACCTCTACATCTCCACTGCTGACATCACAAGCATATGCTACCACTCCTGGCTTACATGAGGCTCCTGATTGAACCCAGAGCTTCATACACACTAATCAGAGCCCTAGACCTACCCATACCATCATTTCTAGTCTATAACATCAAGTACACAGAGCATTAATAAAATATCTTGCAACTATCTATAATGAAAAAAGACTCACAGTACCGTAGCTGAAAATTCAGTCTTTATTAAAAAGAAAACTAATAATTACAACCACTCCTGAAGGTCATTTCTTCCCAAGTACTTACTCAGACACAGTTTCAGCATCTAGGTTCTCTCTTTCTGTATTCTCTGTCCCAAATTTTTCAGATATATTCATTCTCTCCATTTCCACGTGATTCTGTAAATATAATTTTTTACATTTAAACTACTTAAAATGTTCCACTGAATGGGAATTAAAACGAAGTAATCTTGAGTGTTTTATATTTATAACAAAGCAATTTTCTAAAAATTCTAAATATAGATCAAAGTATTATAAAACACAATTTTATACATGGTTAGAAGGCCCTTGACAACANGAAGAGTCTTTAAAACATTCATATTTGTGACCACTAATATCATTTTAGACTGTATTTTAAGGAAGTAACTGAAGAGGATAGGTATGGTAGCATATGCCTCTAAACCCAACACTTGGGAGGCAGAGGCAGGGAGATCTCTCTGGATTTGAGGTCAGCCTGGTCTACATAGAAAGTTTCAGGCAAACCAAAGCTATACACTGAGACTTTGTTTAAAAAAGAAAGGAAAATAATTGAGGGGTTCAAAAGAAAAGAGGCTTGCCACTAATCCTTACAGCCCAACTTTAATCTCTAAGACCCTCATAGGAATGAGAAAACCAACTCCTTGGCAAGCTATCCTCTGACCCCAGACCCACCCTCATGCTATGTAATTTTTTAAAAATTTAACAAAAGTAATTGAAAAACATGAAAATACTAGAATGTTCACCACAATATTCTGTTAAATGACCTACATTGTTAACGTAAGCTTTCCAAAAATTAAGCAATGGTTAAGTAAATGCAGTTACACTACATTGCTCAAGTATTATTTAAAAATGTTTTCTAAAGATAGTCAACACTCTAAACACATGAAATAAAGACTAATAAGAACAAATCTAATTTTAAGTTTTTGTGTTTTCCTATTAGTAACAGTAGTTTGAAAACAAGCTAAATATTTTATTTGTATTTACTTAGGAAATATTTTTATAACTTTAATTTCCATGTAATCTCTTAAACCACACCTTTTGAGCTGAAGTTTCTGAAGGTGAATTCTTGCTCCTTTCATCTTGTTTATCTTGTGAAACAAGTGATTTCTTCCCAACTGCCCTTGACAGATTAGGTTTAGGTCTCTGGAATCGACTTCTTGATTTTGGTTTCACATTTTCTGCTTGTTCAGTGTCACTTAAAAAAAAGAAAAAAAAAGATATTATATGAACTGTAACCAACATGTAGTCACAATCAAACAAAACTGTAAAAAGCTGGAAAATAAGACAGCTGGAATTCAAAGAGCTCCTTAAAGCCCTGAAGACTAGCACAGCAAAGGAAGCTGAGAGACTTACTCTAGTAGACGTTAAAAATATACCAACATCAGTAATTAGGATGCATAGTGGTACCAAAAGATGTATAAACATGTAAATGAAACAAAACAGAAAATGATTCCAAATTAGGTATGATTTTAGAACATAATGAGGACTGTCTCTCAAAATAGAAAACGTTGAAATCCGTAACAGAGAATTCTTAAAAATAAATGTTATGCTAGGTTTGAGAGTGCACACCTTTAAACCCAGCACTCAGGAGGAAGAGGCTGGTGGATCTAAGTTTGAGGCCAGCATGGAATACACAGCAAGTTCCAGGACATCCAAGACTACATAGCAAGACCCTGTCTCAAAAAAAAATAAATAAGTAAATAAAGAAATAAATTTTA
>LZPO01066343.1:154336-167478 GCA_001675575.1 Neotoma lepida | reverse complement strand
CATTACACAAAACTACCTTTTGATGGGAAAACTGGTTAACAAATAAAACAGAATGAGCTCCAACCCTTGCACTGTGCTGGTAATATACTCCAAGTGGATCAACCATTTAAATGAAGACAGAAAAAAACAAAGGAAAGTTACTTTATAAACTTTAGATCAAGTAAATTTAAGATTTCATAAAAAGCAGAAAAAATTAGATATTGGATAACATAAAAATAAAAACTTGGTGGCTAAAGAGATGGTTCAGTGGATGAGGCACTTGCCATCAAGAGGCTGAGCCCTGGAAGGAGAGCACCAACTCCCACCAGCTGTCCTCTGACCTTCTTATGTGCTCTGTGGCGCACGCACATGCACACTCATATCCTTTAAGCAAACAGTTCCATTTTTAAAACCTTCACAGAAAAACACACCTTCAAACTGGCATAAAAATGAAAGCATAAGATCCTAACTGTTGTTTGTAAAAACAAACTATAAGTAAAGAACAAACCACACAAACTAGGCTACATTCAAATGATGAAAGACAATTAAGTTATAAAAATACACTTTTTACATAAAAGCATGGGAAGGAAACCTGCAAAATGTATGTGTATGCTACAATTAGGTTTGTTTCAGTATACATTTCAAGTCTCTGAAAGAAGTAACAGTGAGGAGACTTTGCTTTTTCTTTTTGTACATCTTAGTGTTTAACTAAACAGAGTTTATTCCAAAAATTAATTTTAAAATTTTGTGGTGTGCATTACTAAAAATAAGCATTCATGAGCTCAGCAGGTTTGGTTCCATTTTCTTCTTTTCATGTGCATGTAGTATACTCGTATTTTCATGTTCATTTGTGGATGTGGGTGGCTGTTTAGGCCTGTCATAGCTGTTCTGGTTGTGAACTTGACTACATGTGGAAATAACAAAAACCCAAAGGGTGGGGCACATATTTGAGGGATTATTTTTCTTACTTAAATAATTTGAAGTGGGATGACCCACTTCTAATCTAGATCTCTGACATACCTTTAATCCAGATCTGTAGAGATGGGAGGAGCCTCCTTTAATCTGGGCCACACCTTCTTGTGACAGCCCATATAAAGGACATAGGAGAAGGAAGGTTTAGCTTGCTGCCTGCTTGCTCTCACTGACAAGTCCATTTCCTCACTGGCACTAGGGTCTACTTCTTCAGGGTTCCAGCACATACTGAAGACCACCTGAGACATCGTCCTCATGGACTGAACAACTACTGAATTCTTGGACCTTCCGTTGATAGACAGCCATTGTTGCACTAGCTGGACCACAGCCTGTAGGTCATTCTAATGAAGTCCCATTTTGTGTATAATGATATCTGTGTGCATGTGTGTGTGTGCATACATACATACGTACATATTCATTTTATAAGTTCTGCTCCTCTAGAGAACCCTGACTAATACAAGACCCAAGACTGACTTCAGGAATCTTCCTCAATCACTCTCTCCCCTTACTCTTTGAGGCAGGGTCTCTCAAACAAACTCAGTGCTTGCTAATCATAGGTAGGCTGCTAGGCCCACCCAGCACGTCCTTTCTATGATGAAACAAAATAAAAATTCCAAGAGAAAAACACAAAAAGTGAAATTAATTAATTAATTAATGCTACTAAGAGACTGTAGTAAAATTACCTATTAAGTGATCTACACATTAAGAGACCCTTCTTTCTACTCCCTAAGTGTTATTTAAGAACTTTATCAAGGGGATGGAGAAATTCCTCAGCAGTTAAGAGCTCCTGGATTTGGTTCCCAGCACCACATAGGGTGGCTCACAACTGCCTCTAACTACAGCTCCAAGAGGATCTGGCGCGCGCGCACGCACGCACACGCGCGCGCGCGCGCGCGCACACACACACACACACACGCATATATCCACCGGTGTGTGTGTCCATATATATATATATATATATGTGTGTGTGTGTGTCCATATATATATGCCTAATTTAAAATAATAAATATCTATCTTTAAAAATGAAGTTTATCAAAGCCAGCTCAGCTTTCCAGTGTAAGACATGCCCAATATGTGTGATGTCCTGGGTTTAATCCCAAAATCAAAGAAGAAAATGTTTAATAATTTTATAAAATGTTTAAAAAGAAATCCTACTGTATAAAATACTTACGGTGGTTTATTCTTTAGGTCAATATTTCCTTCTTCTGTACAAGTACTTCCAACATTATTTACTTCACAAGAGGCAACATTCCCACCTTCTGACACAGGCAAATTTGCAATACTGGATTCTGAGGACTCACTTGCTAGTGGCATGATGTCTTGTTGATTACTAAGGAAGGGAAAATGTATCAGGAGGAAACAAATTCCTAGAAATAAATTTTCATACCACTAAAAGATACTCTGTGTCTGTGTGTGTGTGTGCACGTGCGCACGTGTGTTCGCACACATGTGTACATATTGGTATGATGTGAAATCTCTTGTCATTGCTCAGGAACTGTCCACCTTGTATTTTTGAACCAAGGCTTTTCATTGACCTGAGGCTTGCCAATTAGCCTAGGAAGGATAGTGAGCAAGCCTCCTACACTGGGATTATCAGGGGTAACACTAACCTGGCTTTTATATGGGTGCTGGGAATTAAACTTGAACATCATGGCAGTCCATGCCTGTAATCCCAGCACCAGGGAGGCTATGACAGGAGAATTTGTTTGTGTATGTGCTTTTTTGTTTTGGGGACAGGAACTACTAGTAGAATCTGCTAGGCTGCCGAAGCTAAACTTGAATTTATGATCTTCCTGCCTCAGCCTCCTCAGTGCTGGGACTTTAGGTGTGCACCAGCACACCAAGCTTGAAAATAATATACAATGATTTACAAAAAGAAAATTAACCAAGGGGCTAGAGTTAAGAGTACAGTACACACTGCTCCTTGAGAGGACTCATATTCAGTTCTTAGCACCTATACCAGCCAGCAGCAATCACCTATAATTCCAGTTCCAGGGGAATTTAATACCTGTGTGGGTACCTGCACTCATGTGCACATATCCACACAGACATACACACGCACACATAATTAAATAATAAAAAGAAATCGTTTTTAAAAGTTAATAAAGATGCAACAATCCTAGTTATACAAACCTAACAAAAAAGTTTGAAAATAAATAAATAAAGCAAAACAAACAGAAAAAGAAGTGCAAATCCACAATGACAGTTGGAGACTTCAATACTCCTCTCAGGAATCAATAGAAGAAGCAGATAAAGCCAGTAAAGAAGTAGAAAATACCATGTAGAAGGGATGGAGTCAGTTCTCATCGCCACCTTTTCACTGGATGATAACCCTGCAATGTCATCTATGTTTGGTGGGAAGGAAGGTATCTGTTCCTTATTGCATTCAACTTCATTTTCCTCAGAACATGTATCTAGGAATATAAAACACACGTTATTCCAAAACAAGCAAAGAGATCAATATTTTACAGCATAAGGATTTTATATGTAACATTTGTCTTTTCCTACAAAATACTAATCCACTTTGCATTCAAGATTTAGGTGTTTTTTTCTTGGACATTTTGTTTTGCTGTTTAAGCCTTAGCGTTTAATAGCTGAGCCAATTCTCCAGCTCTTTTATTTTTAAATTTTTTTACATTTATTAGTATCATTTGTGTATACCTGTGTGCATGTGCATGAGTGCCCGCATGTTCCATCACATACAGATGGAGTTCAGGAGACAACTCTGGAGCTAGTGCTTGCCTTTCATCTTTGAGGGTTTGGGGACTGAACCCAAGTTGTCAGGACTACATGGCAAGTGTCATTTCCCTGCTGAGCCACCTCAGGCACACAGACACAAAATAAATACTAATTTTAACCCTATGATAAAGAACTACTTGAATTCCAACGTCTCAAATGATTCACCAATATTTTAGATGGTAAAAAANCTAGAACTGATAATTAAGTTATTCTGCTTATATGTAAAATCTCTCTTCTTTTTGTCTCCAGGGGCAAATAGTCTGGCCTCAAACTCACTAGATAGCCAAGGATAATCCTGAACTTTTGAATCTATCTATATACCTACCTCTACCACCTAAGTGGTGGGATAATAGGCACCGGTCACTTTACCCAGGTTTTTTTTAATATATAATCTCTTTTTTAAAAACTACTTTTCATTTATTTATTCATTTACTTTGTGTGTGTGTGTGTGTTTTACCACAATGCCCANGTGAAGTTCAGAAAGCAACTAACAGGAGTTAGTTTTCTCCTTTGAGGATCCCTGGGATCAAACTTAAGCACCTTTACCCACTGAGCTATCTCATGGGCCTCTACATGTAATATTTCTTGTAATAGTAAACAAGAGTATAATATTCTAATGCTTATAAATCACACAACCATGGGCCAGGTGTGGTGGTGCACGCCTTTAATCCTAGCACTCAGAGGCAGAGGTAGGCAGATCTCTGAGTTAGAGGCTAGCCTGGAGTTAGAGGCTAGCCTGGTCTACAGAGTGAGTTCTAGGACAGCCAGGGGTACANAGAGAAACCCTGTTTCAAACAAAAACAACAAAAAAAAACAATTGTAAGTAGGACATAAGGGTAAAAAATGCACATAATCTCAGCTCTCAGTTGTCTTAGACTGTGGAAGCAGGAGTTCAAGATCATCCTTTGCTACACAGCAAGTTCTAGGCCAGGCTGGGCTATATCAGACCGTATCTCAAAAGGAAAAAAAATCCTATTACTTCAACTGTCAGAACTGATCTATTAAACTATTACTGACTTCCCTCTTTTCTGGCTAGCTCTCATCATATAGGAAGGTGCTATACAGGCTACTGAGAGAGAAAGTCATTAACAGTCTTACCACTTATGAACCCTGCAAGCAACAGCAACTGAATTGACAAGATATGTCCATTGGTGCAACAGTGGCACAAATGTTACAGAGGTTAACAACTGCTTCTTGATTAGTTTTATAGCCAGATCTACACAGGAGGGACCTTATGTTTGGGCAGGAAAACCCTGGCCAGAAACCATGGCTGGCAACATCCTAAGCCATAGGGATAACCTACTACTTTGCTAAATGGACACAGTATGAACTGCCTTCTAAATACTTATCTTCATAGCTAAAGATTAGTGCAGCTCTCAATCCTTATTAGAGAAGCTTCTTTTTGTAATTAACACAGTCAATACAAAGACTCAGAAATGGTCAAAATGCAGAAAGTGAAGTGACTGTTGAGTGTTTAGTTTTAAACGAACAACTAAATCACCTAGCCACCCCCACCCCTGCCCTGAACCTGGGGAACATCACAGAGGAGGTCACAGAAAGTCTGTAAGAACCAGAGGTTGAGGAAGACTGCTGAAAGTCCGTCTTCTGGACATGGCGGGAGCATTTCACTTATGAACTCACAACAACTATGTTTACAAACACAAGATCAAGTCAGTCAACAGTCCAGTATGGGGAGGGGAAGGATACAAGAGACCGTACCCTCTGCTGAGGAGCTGCTGACAGGGGATGGCTACTGGGAAAGGCCGAGTCAATCTTCTTTTCCATTTTTTTTTTTTTTTTTTTTTGGTTGTTTGAGACAAGGTTTCTCTGTAACAGCCCCAGCTGTCCTGGAACTCACTCTGTAGCCCAGCCTGGCCTCAAACTCACAGAGATCTGCCTGCCTCTGCCTCCTGAGTGCTGGGATTAAAGGCGTGTACCACCACCGCATGGCCCGAAAGTCAGTTTTCTAAAGGGTGTGGCCTCTGGTTAGGTTGCTATGCTGCAATGACCGCACACCCATGCACATATGAGCAACACTGACAGGACTCAGACGGTTTTGTTTTGTTTTTTAAAAGCTGGAAGGAAAACACATTGGGGAGGGTCTGGAAGGGGATTAAGGGAGCAGGCAGGGGGGTTCCTAGGTAGTAAAGCCAGGAACGTGCACATGCTAAGCACATGCTCTACTTCCTCCAACCTTATTATCTGCTGTAATCATTCTCAAAGCAAACTCTTAAGAAGGACCCAAGTCTCCTCTACAGTTTTGGTCTTCATCTCCCAGCAACACTTAAATTTCAGTACGCTTGCATTCTAAGACTACGGGAGGAAAAAAGAAATGCAAATTCTACTAACTCTTTTTAAAATTAAACAACCTATTACAGGCTCACAGATGTATCTCATAAAGGCAAACCATAAAAAATCTGAGATTCATTAACAGGTATGTAATTACCAATAATTGTTAATGGGAATACAAGAGAAATAATACATCTTTGGACAATCTGAAGAAAATTTTCCCTGCTTCACTCTTTTTGTTTTCTACAGTTATGTTTTTTTCTCTTCAACTAAAACTAATATGTAACATAGTACTGAGTGCACAAACACTTATCAAGTATTAGTAATTGCTATTATTCACAACGATAGCATCTATCATACACATTACTGTACATGTCTTTCCTAGTAAAACAAAGGTTCCTAGGATGTGTTTAAGACTTACTCTTGTGTATTTCTGCTTCAGGAGGGCTCGACTGAACAAGGACATTTTCTGCAAGATTTGTTGCTTCCTGTTTATCAGCTTCAACTCGGTTCCTCCTCCTCCCCCTTTTCTCTTGATTTTGGTCTTGCTGTAACATAGCTTGTTCTAAATCTTGTCCTGAGGGAGTTGGTGATTCCTCTTCAGCAACTGTCTGAGCATCCTTTTGAGATCTTTCTGGGTCTGAAATGTTACTATTTACAGACTCGTCTGCATCATTATTCACTTCTTCATTAGTTACTTTTTTTGCTAAAAACAGGAGAAATTGTTATAAATACACGAACTACTTACAGAAAACTTATTGAAAGGGAAGATGATAAATACTCTAAAGTATATTCTGTCATGTTACTTCTGTGCAAAAACTGAAGATAGAGTAAAAGAGGGAAAAAAGAAATCAGCTATAACATTCACACTATAAAAATCCATGCAGGTCCAGGCTCAGTGGTAAAGCACATGCTTCTTAGCATACATGACCATGAGTTCAATTCCCAGTACTGTCTCCCCGAAACAAAAAGGATACATACATGCAATTAACAATAATAAAGTAAGTTTATATGTAGTAATGTAATGTAATTCAAAGTATATTGTTATATAAAAACTTCAAGTGGCAGAAATATTTTCATATTTATGAGCTTATATTTTCATTAAAAAAAATTACATGCACACTAATATGTGCACAGGAAAGGGCTTGGTGACAGTTACTCCTGGGAATTCTGAAGAATTTGCTTTGAACATCAGGAAGGACAAAGAGTTCTAGAATTGTACCTTTTTTATCATTTTAGGTTGTTTGGTTGACTTTTTCAGACAAGGTCTGATGCATCCCAGGTTGCTTCAAACCATCTAACTGAAACCAGGCATGAACTTCTGATCCTCCTGCCTGAATCTTTTTTATCATCTTGTGGTGCTAGGAATCAAATCCAGGCAGTCTTCTGCACTCCGGGAAAGTACTAAACTATATCCACAGACTGAAACCTTGTTTTTTCCTTTTAAATATGTAAGTGTGTGTATGCACAGTATATGGGTATCTGGAGAGGCTAGAAGAGGGCATAAAATGCCAGAGTTGCAGTTATAGGCAATTGTAAGCCACACCAACACAAGTGCTGGACACCAAACACCAGTCCAATTTAAGAGCAACAAAGACATTCTTAACCTCTGAATCATTGTTCCAGCCCATATCAGGCCTCACACACACATACATACACACATACACATATACACACACACACACACTCACAGGTACATGTAAGCATTAGTAATAATAATTTCCTCCAATTGCACACTCTGATGTCAACTACCTGAATAACATCTGAACTCTCAATTCCTAAGAGGCAAAACTGTCAATTCACCACTAGATGTAACTGAACAATCAACACCTTTTACATTTTTCCGTGGTTTGGAGGCCTTTTCCTTTAAATTCTGACATTTAGTAGATTTTTGTTTCCTTTTTTCTTCTTCAGCAAGAACTTTCTGAAGCAAATGAGCAAAAAAATCGAAGTCAAAGGGGCGCTTTTCCTCTGTTTAAAGAAAAGGGAAAAGATTAAGGTTTTTGGTTTTTTTAAAGAGCTCTCCAGTTTTCAAAGTAGCATAACATCCAAAGCAAATAGATTTATTAGACAGAGCACGGGTAAACAAATATATAACACCTTCAAGTAATAAAACAAAAAGGTAATTTAACAAGTAAGGGCTAAGTGTGTCCAGCACTTAAAGCATACACCAGACCCTGGGTTCAAGCCCCAGCATCAAAAAATAAGTTATATTAAAATATTAGGTTGTTACAAAAGGAACTGCTGTTTTAGACCATGAGTTTCATGTCAGTATAAATAGGTTTAGATAAGTTCAAATACATCTTTCTTAATTAAAACAGAAACAATCTCAATCAACAATTTTTTTCAATTTTTGCCAATTGAAAGAAAGGTGCTTTGTTTTGTTTTGTTTTAGTCCCTGTAGTGTAAAATCTACGACTGAGATTCAATCAACTATTGGAAAGCACCTTCTCCTACTTTCTGGTGTAAAACATTTTCCCTGTTTAAAAAAAAAAAACTGTTGAGATGCTTGGAGAAGTGATAGTCAACTGGCAAGGGGTCAGGTGAACATAGCAGATAAAGTAAAACTCTGTGACCTAAGCCAGGTGTGGTGGCACACACCTTTGATTCCAAAGGCAGGCATATCTGTGAGTTCAAGGCCAGCCTGGTCTACGTAGCAAGCTCTGGCTCAGCCAGGGTTTAAAGTGAGACCCTGACTCTAAGAGACAACTGTNTAGCCTAATTTGTTCAAGTTTCAACTTCTGAAGTATTGGTTGTGTGATAGAAAGTTGGGCATTGTGAAGAAACAAGCCCTTTCTGTTGAACAACGCTGGCTGCACAACTCATGGATTTGATGGACATATTTCTCAGATAAAATTTCCTCAGATTTCAGAAAGCTGTTAAGAGACTAACCAGACAGTAATCCCCACCCCCTTTTGGNGGCAGCTCAAATTTGGCTTTGAGAAGTGCTTTGAAGCTTCTCCTCAGTCCAACCACTGCTAGGCACTGATTTAATATACCTCACACACAATCCACTTGTCATTGCACATCACAACCCAATAAAGAAATGCTACAATGTTGTGTGCAGAATCAGGACAGTTCAAAATGATGACATTTTAATCAAGCTTTTTCATGTTTCCAATATGCTTCAAATGCAAACTAACCACTGAATGGTCCACATTGAGTTCTACAGCAACATTTGAACATTTGAGTTGTAAAAGGAGCAAATTCACCAATTGCTCAGTTTGCTACATTCCTCACTTTCAAGGTTCTACTCTTCTTTGCAAACCTTGAACCATTATTGCAACAGTATATTCCTTAACAGTTCCTGGACCAAATGCATTGTTATTGTTGCAAATTTTCTCCACATACATGACCCATTTTGAACTCAAGTAAGAAAACACTTGAGAGGCAAGAGAGCTGGCTCAGCAGTTAACAGCACTGGCTGCTTGTGCCGGCTAGTTTTACATCAACTTGACACAAGGAGGGTGATTCAAACTAAGAAAATATCTCCATAAGATCAGGCTATAGGCAAGCCTATGTCCTTAATTAGTGATTGATGTGGGAAGGCCCAGCCCATGGTGGTCCTGGGTTCTATAAGAAAGCAAGCTGAGCAAGCCATGAAAAACAAGCCAGTAAACAGCATCCNTCTATGCCCTCAGCATCAGCTCCTGCCTCTAGATTGCTGCCCTGTTTGAGTTCCTGTTCTGACTTCCTTCCATGATGAACAGTGATGTGGAAGCATAAGCCAAATAAATCCTTTCCTCCCCAAAGTAACTGTGGTCATGGTATTTCATCACAGCAACAGTAATCCTAACTAAGACATTGCTCTTCCAGGGTTCAGTTCCCAGCACCCACAGGGTAGTTCACAACCATGTATAACTCCAGCTCCAGGGAATTCAACACTGACTTCTGTCTTCTGTAGGCACCACACACATGGGTGGCACAGACATGCATTCAGGCATATAAAAATAAAGTCTTAAAAAAAAACTTTAAAAGACTATCTTGATTTTGCTTTTTGTCTAAAGTGATTTCATAGTAAATATATAAGATAAATATAAATAGGTAATAAGTCAGCAGTACAAGATCATAAAGTGAGAAATGTGTATTAATATGATGCATAATGACCATATTTAAGAATGTAGTCAATATAAAATGATAATTTCAATAATGCAAAAACCAAAATTACCTTTGCACCAACCTAATAAAAGGATGAAACTATATAAGCAATAAAATGGGTGAATCCCAACAATAAAAGTAAAAGAAATCAAACATCAAGCATTACATATTGTATGATTCAATTAGATGATTGAAAACATGCTACACTAGTCCATGGTAATTCAAATGGAAACAGCAGTGACCTTGGACTATCAAAGCACATCTTGATTGCAAAGCAAACAAAGGGTCTTCTAAGTTGATGAAAATATTTTATGCATAACTTAGGGTACTAGTTATTAGGACATATTCTGTTAAAAATTCAAATTACACTCTAAACTACTGTGTCAATTATTTTAGGTGGCAAAGCTAGGGCCAGGAGGTAATTTAGTGGTAGAGCATATGCATTAGCTGGCACAAGAACCTGGGGTCAATTTTCAGCCCCCAAACATAAATGGAAATAATGAAGACATCCTCCGAGTGCCTATGATTACAACATGCCCTCTTTCCATTACATCCACTTCACTATGGATTCTTCTAAGCATCAATAAATTGGGAAGTAAATATAAAACAGTCCAATGAAATCAGAAATACTGCCACTGTCAACTGTATAACTGAGCGAGAGCAATAGAAAAAAAAAAGACTCAATCTACAAAGGAATGCTTCCTTAAACTTTACATCTAAACTCTGGTGAATGTACAGAAAGATCACAAAAATGCCTCAGAAAAGGAGATACAGACTAAAATACTAATCTGTTCTGATTCTCCACAACAATGAACTAGCATCTAAGGAATCCAGAACAAATCTTTAGNTGGTTCTAGAGGACCTAAAATATAGGACTCTTTCCAAACAAAAACAACAAACAAATCCATACAGGGAGCTAGAGAGATGGCTCAGAGGTTTAGAGCACTTATTGCTCCTGCAGAGGATACAGGTTCAGTTCTCAGCACAGCACCCACATGGTGAGTCACAGCAATCCATAACTCCAGTTCCAAATGATACAATGCCCTCTTCTGACCTCCAAAGATATCATACACACATGTGGTGAACATACATGTATGCATACATTCATACACACAAAACTTTAAAAAAAACCCACAGAAGTTTTTCTTTAATTCTTTAATTTCCTACTACAAAGGATCAAAATCAGAAAGAAAAACAAAAATATGAAATCTATAAATTATTTTCTGATAATATATTAAGCCCAGTGGAAAGGTTCTCCATTTTTCAAATGGAAAAGTTCCTCTATTCACAATACTCCAGATCCTTCAGGAGCCATTCCTGGAAATACTTTCAAGTAAAGACAAAACACCATGCATCAAACTCACTCATCTACAATGGTGTCTACTCATAAAATAAATTCACATGCTACACAGTGGATATTCTCTAAATCACACATGAATCAGCCCTATGGCTAACTTTAATTAAGAAATTTTATTTTGAGCTGGACATAGTGGTGCACACCTTTGATCCCAGAATTCAGGAGGCAGAGACAGATGAATCTCTGTGAACAACCAACCTAGCCTACATACTGAGTTCCTGGCAAGTCAGGGCTTCAGTTTTGGAGCTGAAGTTAAGAGTACTTGCTGCCCTTCGAGAGGGATGAGTTGAGTTCCCAGAAACCACATGGCAGCTCACAACCACCTGCTAACTTCAGTTCCAAGGGATTCAATACCCTCTTCTGTCCTCTGTGGACACCAGGCACACACATGGCACAAATACATATATGCAGGCACTGAACATACATACACAAAATAAAAAAATTATTCTTAAAAAAAATTTAGGTAGGCAAGGTGGTGTACACCTTTAATTCCAGCACTTAAGGGACAGAAGCAGGTGGATCTCTCTGAGTTTGAGTCCAGCTTGGTCTATGTAGAGTTTTCCAGGACAGCCAGGACTAAACAGTGGGGTCCTGACTCAAAAAGAATTTTTTTAAATTAAATTTAGCACTATAGCTAATTTCATGGCTAATGAACACTGACATTAATTATGAAATGCTGATAATTATTTCTTCATAAAAAGTATGTACCTTCCAAAACATTTAAGAAAAATTATTTCAAACATAAATTTGTTTTTATTTATAGATCTCTTGTAGTCTTTCTTTATACTTACTAAAGGGAAAAAACATAGTAATTTTAATGAAGGTTAATGAAGGTATCAGAAGCTAGATGGTTCTTACTGCTCTTTTAAATCAGATCTGAATTTAAATGTTAACCATTCACAAAGAACTTTACTGAGGATCAATATAAGCATTGGAACCCAATGCCTTTTTCTTCCTAAGAACTCAATCTCTACCTGAAACTTGCTTATCAATATCCCCTACCCATTTAAATTCAGGACTCTCCAAGCAGATTTCTCACCTGCGTTATTTGCCAACACATTCAAGAGCACCCAGAACACAGCAGGTAATCGGTGCTGTTGACTCAATGACTGGCCAACAACACAACCAATCAGCTGTCACAATCTATTTTCCATGAACTAGCTCTTAAACATAGCTCCTTTCCAGTGGAAAAGCAGTCAGGGGCCAGTGAGGTGGCTCAGTTACTACCCAGCCTGACACCCTCAATTTAGCACAGAACCCCATGACGGAAGGAGAACACCATCTTCTCTAAGTTGTTCTGTGACACACATGTTTGTGCACATCCATACATGCACTGATACAAAATAAAATTTTGAAAAAGCCACTTGTCATTATCAATTACTGTACAAATTCATGGACTTAAAACTCTGCTTACCACCAGGCAGTGGTGGCACATGCCTTTAATTCCAGTACTCAGGAGGCAAAGACAGAAAAATCTCTGCAAGTTCGAAGCCAGCCTGACCTACAAAGTTAAGTTCCAGGACAGCCAGGGCTACACAGTTCAGAAACCCTGTCTTGGAAAACAAAACAAAACTCTGCTTACCTGCTTCTGGATATTGTCTAATTCTTTGCTTACAGATTTGTAGCAATTACCAAACTCACACTGTTAATAAAAAAAAACTCAGACACACGCCAGGAAGGATGGTGCATGCCTTTAACCTCAGTACTT
>LZPO01066343.1:66385-92390 GCA_001675575.1 Neotoma lepida | reverse complement strand
CGTTTAAGATTCGCTCTACACCTGTCTCAAAAACAACATTAAAAAATAAAATAAGCAAATCTAGTTTGAGAATACTAAACCCAGAACAGTTCAAAATATTAATTGAAGAATTAAAATGCATGTCGAATCTAAAATAAATGACATGCAAAAGGTAGAAAGTGAATATAGAATGTAATTTAAGTATTTTTACTTAGAGTGTGTGTGTGTATGTGTGTGTGTGTGTGTGTGTGTGTGTGTGTGTGTGTGTGTGTGCTCACATGCCACAGCATGCATCTGAAGGTAAGGAACACTTTTGGACAGTCAATTCTCTTCTTTCATGTTGTGGGATCAAATTTAAGTCTTTAGGCTTGGCAGGAAGTCCTTTACATGCTAAGCCATCTTGACAACCCAGATAAATAGAACTTAAATATTCCAGGAACACCTCCCTGACTCGTAAAGTGGTATAAGTGTGCATTTGTATATTAATTTATATTATCCAAATAGCAAATTTTATTATCCAAGATAACACTGAAAGAGGAAAAATGTAGAGCTGGAGCTATGCATGGCCACAGTAAGCCTTGAAATCTGAAATAGGAGGATGGCTATGGATTCAAAGCCAACTTGAATTATGTAGTGAGTTTGAAACCAGCCTGGGCTATAGAGTAGACCCTACCTAACCACCCCCGGAGGAAACAGAGAATGTGTAATTAAACCAGCCTGGGCTGTAGAGTAGGACCCTACCTAACCACCCCCGGAGGAAACAGAGAATGTGTAATTAAGNAGCTAATAAGTATTGGAAGCAAAAAAGCAGAGAAAAAACCCACATATCCTATGGGAGAAATAAAGAAACCAATACCAAATAAAAATACACAGAAGGCTGACACACCCCTGTCATCTTAGCTCTNGGGAGCCGATGAAAGAAGATCACAAGATCAGGGCCGTGGAGGGCTGCACAGCAAGGTAAAGTCCAGGCCGGACTATTAGTCAACAGCCACTGTCTCAAAAAAAGGTAAAAATTCAACTGTAGTTACAAATATATTCAATGTAAATAAAAGATTAATGGATTGTATTTTTATTTTAAAGTTTTTGTATGTGTGTGTGTGGGATGCGTGTGTGTGATCCACATGTATGTGTGCGTGTTGGTGGAGACCAGAAGTTAATGATGGATGTTGTCTCAGTTGCAACTTACTTTTTGAGACCATCCTTTCACTGAACCTGGAGCTCAAAGATTCCAATCCATTGTCTGGCTACTAAGTGCTACNGAGTCTCCTGTCCTCAGCTCCTTAGCGCCCCCTCCTGGGAGCTTGCTGCATCTCACACTGAGCACTTCATGTGTGGACTGGAGATACTTCACAGACTTAGCCATCTCTGCAACCTCAGATTTGCAACATTTATTATTTTGGTGATTGTGGGGTTTTTGATTGTTTTGAGGCAGGGTCTCCTGTAGCACATACTGGCCCCTGGATCACTGTGTGGGCAAGGATCGTGACCCAGATGATAGTGGTCCTCTTGCCTCTACCTCTTGAGTGCTGGCATTACAGATGTGTACCATTGTAACCACTATACCTGTTTGTATGTTGTGCTAGGGATCAAGCCCAAGGCTTCATGCATGCTAGGCAAGCGCTTACCAACAGAACTCCTTCCTAGATTCAACTTGTAAATCTAACAATGTAACTGTAGAAGAGACTCACTTTAAATTTAGGTACATAGATTTAAAAGCAGGGAAAAGACATGAAAAGAATGCTGGATGCCTGTATTAATATACAAGCATACTCTGCATGTGTTGTACAACTAGCTTGAAGATAAAAATGCAAACTAGCACTATAGGGCAGGTAGACAGGGTGGCAGAGATCAATTAATTCATTATTTACTTAGGGATNGAACCTAGGCTTCTGGCATTGGTGATGGTCTGTGTTCTAATTTTCNTTTAATTGTACTCAGATAATAAAATTCCCAACACCATGAGCTGGAGAATCTTGTTCAGCTTTATACTGCAGACTTCCACACCTTCCTATACATATTGCAAATACTTAAAGAACAGAAAGAGTATCCTGCCAGGTTGGTGAAACACCAAGTGTCCTACAGACTTGCCTGAGCTGCGGGGAAGTGTAGAACACTGGCCTAGCATACATGAGTGAGGTCCAGCAAAGATGGCTCCTATAGCTCCCAAAGAGGCTATTGGCCTGCCCAGTCTGATCAGGATGAACCGAAATCTGCAGAAGGGCATGAGAGGAAGCAGCATGAGAGCGGAAATGAGGAAGTAGGTTGGACAGTTTGGAAGGTCAGATNTTTGTGTAGACATTTGCAGCAGGCAGCTCCAGTGATGCCACTGCTTCCACACAAGGGGAAACCCTTTCCCTCAGGGAAACTCACCGATTTCCAGCACACTGTCATTATCCAAGGTGTGGTGAAAAGTAAGAACTCGGAGACACTGAAGCTGCAGACACTGCCGGACAATCAGTTTGGCCACTTGGTGAATCCCGTCCCCACTGGGAAGGAGCAGTTCCTCCAGGTTTCTGAGAGAACCCAGAGCCTGAGCTGTGGGAGACACCACAAAGCCATCCTCAGTAGTAGTCCCATCATGAGTGAGCAGCTGATGACCTAGACATTCTGCAGTCTGGGAGACCCCACCTAGCAGAGGCCCTCCTCGTCACTGTCCTCTCCAAGGAAAAGAGAAGGGTCAGCACACAGCTTCTCCCTGCGGCTCCCTGCAGCTGGTTCCTCCATCCTCCCCCAACCTGTCTCTTCACACAAGTCCAGGCTGTCTTTCTATTTCCACTTCCTTTCCCACAGCCAGGCTTCCTCTGGCCACAGGTCACTCCCCTGACTCCACAAAGCCTTCACCCCACACCCCCCTTTAACCATCCCACCTCCTACCATTATCACAGTGATTCCACGCTGAGGAGACCCACACTGGGCACTAAAGCATGGTTCACCACTGTGGCAGCCTTCCTTCCTGAGTTCACTCTTGCTTAGCAGGACACTGTACACCACGTGACCACTAAGTCTACTTCTGAGCCTCCGCAGAAACTACTCTGAAACTTTCTGGCGTGGACCAATGTTCCAGATTTATCTTTGGCTTTCCCTGTTTCAGCTCTTGAATGAACCATGTCTCCACAGACTCTGATTCTTTTAGGAAAGGTATTTAGAAATCAAGTCCAGGGATTTGGGCAGTTCACACAGTGACACAGTGCTTGCTTAGCATGCTTGAGACCCTGGGTTCCAGCCCCATGCCCTTGACATGCACATATGTACACAGTCACAAACATACTCAATAATTGGCCTTGATTTTGCTCCATTATTTCTATAAACACAAAGCAAGAATGGTAGCCAGTAGCTCTACCGAGCCACCTATGGAAACACCTGTGAAGACTTTCTTGTTTCTCTCACATCTGCTTAAACCAGCAAAGCTGGATATAAAATTTCAGTTTCAATATGTAGCAACACTAGTTATATTAGTATGCATAGGATATAAGTTTCGTTTAGTTGGGTTAAATGATTTATTTTGAGCTTTTAAAAGACAGTCTCACTTTATAGCTCAGGCTAGCCTAGAACTCATAATCCCCCTGCCTCATCCTCCCAGTGCTGGAATCACCAGCAAGTGCCACCACTCTCAGGTTCTAAGTGATTTTTCCCAAATGGCTTACTTAAGACATCTACCTACCGAAAGAAATTATCCTAGCTATATGTACAAAAAATGAAACTGTTTAAAATAGGAAAGAAGCGAGCAGCTGGGCACTGGTGTCTATTACTAGTAAAGTGCATTCTGGACTCATGTGACTGTCCTGATAGATTCCTGTGTATNGAAACCTAGATTTCCATATATGTACATAGATTTATGTATGTTTATGGGCTAAGAAACCAAGTCTGCAATTTGTGGTTCTTTGTTTCTTCCTGACATTTAAAAAACAACTTAAATTATATCTGTATGTAGTGTGTGTGTGTGTGTGTGTGTGTGTGTGTGTGTGTGTGTATGTGTGTGTTGACATAGGTGTGGCATGGCATGGGTTTAGGGGTTTGGAGGCAGAGGACAGCTTCCAGAAATGGACTCTCTCTCATTCCATCATATGGGTCCCAGGGATCCAACTCAGGTTGTCAACCGTGGTGCCAGGCCTCTTACTTGCTGAGCCACCTCCCAAGCCTTTTTACTGAAAAATCTGTAATTTCAGCAGACCTCTGTGAGGAAAATCCTCAGATTCACTTTGTGACAATCTATACACACTCATTTTAAAAAGGAGAAATAATTCACTCCATTAAGGCTTCATTCCAAGCTGGGCACAGGAATCCGAATACTTGCCTCCTGATTTCTGACCACCCTCCTGTTTTAATACTTGTAATTTTCTCGTCCAGCAGTGGGGAAACTTGACTCTCATTCTAGTCAGTGTGCATTTTACATAGTTAACCTGTGATGCATGACAGTGACCTGATGCTGTCTCTGCTGCTTTACCATACCTGACTACCAGCACCTCCAAGACCAAAGCAAGCACTCAGCAGCTGCCTCCACACAAGGGAAGTGGTGGGGAGCAGGCTCTCCTTATGCACACTAAAGTCTGGGAAGTAGTGTGAAGAGAGAGCTCTGTATCCCCTATCACCATTGTCTCCCCACTTTTTTAAAACCTGCTAGTGCTTCCCATGGAAGTACATTACTTTTCTAAATGTTTTGTAACTCAAAAAAGTATATAAACTCTCTACGCTTGTTGTTTTGTTCAATATGGTTTATTACAGATTAGTTTTCTTAAACTAAATAGAAGTTTTAGTATGTATTCTGAAACCTTTGAAACAGAAAGGACGTTGCATATTTGGAGTGGGTGCCAGATTACAAAGTTACACAGTACTATCATGACCAAATACTATCCTAAGAGGTCAGTGAGTCTGAGAACATTGCACTTAATGAGTCAAGTGTGAGGATGTATGGGACCAACAGTGACAGCATCTGGGGTAATATTGAGCATCACTATGGTGTCCTCCTAAGGATCAGCATGGCTGGTACAGCTGACCCTCTGTATCGGCACATTCCACCAACCATAGGTTCAATTTTTAAAAATCGTGTCTGTGCCAAACATGTACAGACATTTCCCCCCNCCACTATTCCCAGAACAACACAGTGTAACACTTGTTTACATAGCATTCACATTGCATTAGGCATTGTAAGCAACTGAGAGATGGTTTAAAGTATATCGATGATGTGTGGGTCATGGGCAAACACTGCACCATTTAATACCATGGAGTGGGGGATCTTCTGGTGTTTACATCAGCAGAGGTCCTGGATGTCAAGGGACAACTGTACACAGTTTGCTTTGTTGTAGGTTCACTAAAGGAGGATGGGGGGAGGGGATAAAGAACACATTAAGAAGAAACACTGTTTATAAACTTACCAAACTTTTCTGATGTTTCCTTATCTGCAAACTGTTGGCGTTCAAGATTCAGTATCTTCAGAGAAAGAAAATTTGGCAAAACAGTGACTAGGAAAGGGAACACAAATTTAGTTCAGATACACTTCCTGTGACACAGAGGAATATCATTGAAGTAAGATTGTTTCAAAAAGTGATGAAAGGTGATATAATATTTGGATTGAATTACTATGACTAAGCAAAGGAAACAATTCTGAAAATGAAATGTTTACATTGTAGACACACATGCACTTCATTGTTGAGAAAGACTCACTGAAGTCAGGTACTGTCACAGTTTCTGTGACATTAGCAGCCTTTTAATTCTAGAGTATTTAATGACTTTTTGCACAGCAGCATCTGAAGTTAACATTGTGTAGTTCTTACCAAATGGCATGGCTTCAAAGCATCGTCCAGAAAACTCAATCTCTCTGAGTTTCTTGCAGGAAGCAAGCACAGTCATCAGAGACTCACAATTTGGAAAGAAATCACATTTCAGGTAGAAAACTTGAAGATCTGGAGAGCTCTGAATCAATTTAACTGGAAAAGATGAAGGANATTGAGAAATTAGAGAATTTAAAAATTCCTATCTGGTCTGACCTCTCAATCCATAATCTCCAGCCACACCATTAAACAGGCAGTGACACAGTGATCTAGTGCTCAGGCCACATTGGGTATGTGCTCAGCTTCTGCAACTGACTAGTGAGCAGATGACCTGGGGCAAGTTCTTGACCCTGTCTGGATCCGTTTTCTCTTCTCCATATCAGCACCCTTGTGCCTCTGTGTTTGCACATTGCCCTGACACAGCAGGAATTCTAGAGTAACATAAAAGAAGGAACAACTCTGAAGCACAACTTAAAAATGTTTTTAATTAAATAATTTGCTATGTGGTGTGGGGTGTGTGTGCGAGTGTGTGGACACAAAAGGAAAACTTTAGGGGAAATCTGTTCTATCCTTTTGCCGTGGGATCCCACAGACTCAACCTGTTATCAGGCTGGGCAGCAAGCACCCACTGACCCATCTCATTGGATGGAATTTTTCTGTTGTTTGGTTGTTTGTTTGTTTTTCTGTGGGTAGTGTTGGCCTGGAAATCACCACATAGCTAGGCTGGCTTTGAAGTTGTGATAGTCCTGTAGCAGCCTCCCAAGTGCAGTAATTACAGGCATGAGCCACCATGGCCAGCCTTAGTGACTTTTTGACCTGCTTGTCAGTTCCAGGTTTACATTTCTTTAGTCCTCAGTGTTCAGGGTTTTCCAAATTAAGGATCTGATGGTGCCTGGGTCATTTTGCTAAATGACATGTTCTAGAAAGATGTCTGCACAGCTGTCCATCAACAGGAGGCTGGGATGGAGAGAAATAGAGAAAAGGTCCAGGTTGGCCCCAGTCAGACTTCCGCCCTCAGCAGGCAGCTCTGCAAGTGCCACTAAAACAGCAAAAGAAAAGAACTCCACAATCTGCCTTGGAAAGGAAGTGTGTTGGGAGTTTAAAGCTCAGGCCGTGGAGTCCATGGAGTCAAACCTTCTCTTTTGAAGACACATTTTTTTAGCTGGATAAACCTGAACGATCTCTGGGTTCAATTTCTCCCATTGAGAATCAGCAATAATCACTGAGCCACCCTCACACAGTGGTCTGAAGAGTGAGTTAGTATTTGTGTAGAGCTCAGAACAGTTCCAGTCATGTTAGAGACTCAAGGTTACAAATGACTGTCTGCCCTCTTAATGAGGAAGAGCGCTGTTCCCACACCTTCCCATGGACACGGTTCACGCTGTCAGGCCCACAGAAGTTTTAACTAATGATGATTTCATGATTCTAACAATTATTAGCCAAGTAGCTTTTCCAGCTGAAACATGACCTGGGACATCCAAGCACCATTCTTACCCAGTTTGGAGAGGTCAGACTCTGTGGAAGTTTGGATGGATAACTTCTCCATGTGGTGGAGGTTTGGGAAATCTCCAGGGATGACTGAAAGCACATCTGGAATGCCACCTAGTCTCACAGACAGTTCTTTCAGGCTNGGGAACTTGTCCAAGTTAGCGAAGAGCTGATCTGGAAAGCAGCACATAGTTTCCATCACTCAAGAGTCCCCAGTTGGAGTTCTCAAGTGTGCTGTGATTTTTAGATATTTTCATAACAAAACTTCTCAGAGATCCTAACATCTGTTTAGGAAGCACATGCATGAAAACCTGCCATCTGCAGCATCTGCTGGTTGTGGAGCATAGTGGAAGCCCCGTGCTGCTCTCTNGACTCACAAAATAAATAAGACATCTTGTTGGGAGCATAGCATGAAAGTTCTGGAGCCCACAGATCTCCAGAGAAACCANGAATGTTAAGCACACAGGATTGTCTTTACAATGGGAAAGATGAAAAACCTGTTCTACCACTCAGAAAGCTGAGAACTGGAAGTGATTAACACCCTGGGTGATCTGTGTCATCTGGTGGGCCAGGCCATAAGAAGCTCCTACAACCAAGACTGGAGGTGGCTAGTAATCTAAATGACCCAATAGCCAGAGGCTCCCCCAACCTCCCACACCCAGGACAGAGATGACTAATAGCCCAAANGACCTCTACACTATCTTTATGAACAAGACCAGGCCAGACCCTTAGGCTCTTAAGCTAGTACAGGTAGCCTATCTCCAGAACCCTTCTTCTTAGAGGAAATGACATNTACCCCAGGTTGAGTTTCAATGTAATTACGCTTCCTTGTGCAATGGAGATTGTATTGCANCAGCAAACTTTTTTTCAAATTATACTGGGCCTAAATACCTTGTGAATAAACCACTTGTTATTAGACTCCCCAAAGTCTGATTCAGGTTGATGGAGTTTTCATTCTTGTCTCTTCTCGTGGTTTGCTTCCCTGTATGGAACCTGCAGGGATCCCCTCAACACCTCCCCAACCAACAGTGTGGGAACAAATGGTTTTGCACAAGCAAAAGGACACAGTTGGACTCCTGCTTCCAACTCATAAAAGGTAGCTCAAAGTGAATTAATGACAAATATAAGAACTAAAGCCAACAGCAGGGGCAGGTGGGAGAGCTGGCCCTGTGGTCATAAAAGTGGGAGAGCCAACCCAATTAGTGCAGGTGTAGGCAAGCCAGCCCCCAAATTGTAAACACGAGAGAGCTGTCCCCATTTCATGATACAGCAAAGCAAAGGAAAAATGAGGCTAAGGAAGATGTGGAGAAAGTGGAGACTTGCAGGTAGGAAGGTAAATGGGGTAGCCTCCATGGAACACAGTTGGGAAGTTCCTCAAAAGGTTAAACACAGAGAAGTGGTGGCTCACAGAGGTAACACCAGAGACTGGGGGCTGAGGGAAGAGGAGTAGCATGAGTTCAAGGCCAGCTTGTGTTACATAGTGATTCCAAGGATAGCCTAGGCTATAGAGTGAGACCCTGTCTCAAAACATTAGAATTGCCACATGAACAGGCAATTCTACTCCTAGATATACTCAAGACAACTGACAGCAGGGATCAAACAGATACTGTTAACACAAATGATCATGACAACATTCCTCATAATACCCAGATTCATCAATGGATGTAAGGATAAGCAAAATGGAACACACACAATGATACACACACACACACACACACACACATACACACAATGATACACACACAGTGGTAAACACACATATGCACACAATGATACACACACAACGATACATACACAGTGGTAAACACATACATGCACACAACGATACACACACACACACACACACACACATACACACACACACACACACTGGAATATTATGGACTATGGAAGTCCTGACCCTCTTATCCTCCTGAGTGCTCAGACTGCACACATGTATTATCATGCTCACTTACGCAGTGCCAGGGACTGAACACAGGGCTCTGTGCATTGTAGGGAAACACTCTACTGACCAAGTAACATGCAAGCCCTGCTTTGTCTCTATTTCACATGAGACAAGCGGCATTTTTTTTAATCTGTGGGATGATATTTATGATCAAAGTCAAAAATATTTTTATTTTCTCAGAGACTAGATATTGGAGCATGCCTGTAGTCTGGCACTCAGGACANGGCAGCAAGAGGCTCAGGCAGTTCAAGGTAATGGTCAAGGACACAATGAGTTCAAAGCCAGCCAAGGCTATATGAGACCTGACCCTACACAAGAGGGGTGTTTGGCACAGGGATGTGACTCTGTGAGAAAAGCACTTGTCCCAAGCCTGCCAACCTAATTTCAATCCCTAACATCTGCATGGTGGAAGGGAAGAATGTCATTCCTGAGGTTGTCCCTTCACCTCCATGTACATGCTGTGGCATGGTCATGTGCCCATGCACATGTTTGCAAACACACACAATTTGCACAATTAAAAAGTGTAACACAGATATAGACAAGCAAAGCATCCCTAAGAATGTAACAAATAGCTAAAGACAAAAGTTTAGAGTAGTTCTGATTATGAAATTTTCAAAAACCAAGCATTACAGGGCCATCAAAACTCATAAGTACCTATCAATAAATTTAATGAAAGTCAGGTAAAGTGGACTGAAAACTATCAAATATTACTTATGAAGACATTACTTAGAGGAGATGTTTTGCCTGGTTGGTTTCTGTCAACTTGAAACAAGTAAGTTATGTGGGAAGAAGAGCCTCAGTTTAGGCTGACCTACAGACCATCAAGCTGTCTGTAGGCAAGTCTGTAAGGTCTTTTCTTGACTAATTATTCTTGAGGGAGGGCCCAGCTCACTGGGGCCAGTACCCCTGGACAGGTGGTCCAGAGCTGAATAAGAAGTCAGCTGTATAAGCAGACACAGGAAGGAAGCCAGTAAGCAACATGCCTCCCTGGTCTCTTCTCCAGTTCCTGCCTGAGTTCCTGCCCCAGTTCCTGCCTGTGTTCCTGCCGAGATATCCTTCAGGGAAGGACTATGTGACCTGGGAATTGTAAGGTGAGAAAAAAACCTTTCCTCCTCAAGTTGCTTCTGGTCAGAATGTTTTATATCACAGCAACAGAAACCTAGGTAAGATTTTATTGTTCCCACTTTTGAATTCCATTTCTGGAGAAGCTAAACCCCTTCCTCCTTCAGACAGTCAGGGTGCAGATGATTCTCCAGCATCGTCTCAAACAGAGTCCACCATTTACTAATAACAAGTCATTCAAACGCCCTTAAATTTCCCTCCAGCAATGAAATACTGATGTTAGTGTTAAGCTAATTTTGTCTGAGTTACTTCAAACCCATTCTGTGATTCAGGGCCTGTCACTGATTTACACACTGCCTCAAAGAGAGAAANTGTTTAGATCTCTTTTATCAAGGCACATTTATGACCTTGTGTCTGAGAAGTTTCATTCATCTAAAACTAAGAACAAGAAAACAAAGTGTCAACCAGAATGGTTATGTGACACTCGGGGATACCTGGTAACTGGTTTGTCCCTGAGACCTCAAGAGACTGCAGGGCAGGCAGGGTGAGAAGCAGCTCCTGTTCTGCTGCGCTGAGCTCCAGTCTGCACATGGAGCACTTGGTGACAGAGGTCTTATTCAGCTCCAGAGCCGGGCAGATGCTTTCAAGAAAGCCACTGCTGTGGTTCAAATGGAGTTCGATATTCTGTGATGCTGAGAAGACTTCCATTAGGACCCGGAGCAGTGCTTGGTCTGCTGGACCCATGTTGACCACTCCAACTTCCAGCCTAGGGATCTTGTATGGCTTGGGTGACAGTTTCCAATAGCCAGCATTGATGTTGGGTGGGGCCTGGTGTTGGATATCTGAATAGTTTTTTATTATCTCTTCTTTTTCAGATAAGTTTTTGTCACTTTCACTCATAGGTTGAAAGGCAGATGCATAGTCCTCATCTATAGTTGGTGGCTGTACTTTTTCAAAACATTTCTCCATGAGTGAAAAATCTATTCCCCTTACCCAGTTATTTCCATTTATGGAGACCTCAATACTCTTCAATAATTGCAGGTTTTCTGGGTGGTCCCCAAAGTACTGTAAATTCAGTACTTTCAAGGGCAGTGTTCTCTCTCGAAGGAACTGCAAAATAAATGGAGAACACACAGCAACCGTGTTGCTCTCATAAGCAAAGTTTAGAGCAATGCTCAATAGACTTTCTGACACAAATGAAGAGAAGGCTTCAGGAGATACCTGCCACAATCCCCTTACAAACTCTATCCTCTGGAAAGTTTCTGGATGGAGCTTCCCATAATCCTCATTTTCGGACATATTCTCCAGCGACTCTTTATTATCCACCAACTGAAGCAAATGAGACACAATTTTTGGCCCTGCCTTTGATGAAGGGTGACTACAGACATACTTCAAAAAATTGCTGTAGGCACTCATAGCCTTCAAGGGTGAGTTAATTTGTCTCAAATAATCAAGTCCCAGATCTTGGTCTTCCTTCCTTTCTGAACTCAGGAGCTCAGTCAGCCTCATGGCAGCAAGAAATTCTTGGAACAAAGGACTTAAGAACCGATAGACTGGTCTGAGTCTCTGGGCAGAGAATTTGCTCATCAAGCAAGTGGTCAGATCTTCATCTTCATCAACACCTGCTTCTGTGAGGTCATCACTACTGAACTCAAAGCAAAACGGAAAAAGGCCTCTCAGGGCCAGCTGGCCACATGAGGACACAGTGGCCTTGAGAGGCTCAGGTGTAGCCTTGTGTTTTAAGTAAAGGTATTTCATATAGGACTTGAAAACTGCCACATCATGAATGGACTGGTCAGAAGGATTTTGAAACAATTCAGTACAGACTGCTGCCATAAAGAGAGGAGTTTTGTGAATTCCCTGTAAATTTACATTCTTTCCAAAGTAATTAATAAACCTCCGAACACGGATTATATCATGTGAGAATAACTTCCGTAATACATAGATAGTATTATAGAAAGGAAACTCTTTGATCTCTAGAATTGTATCTAGGTATGGGCGAATGTCCCTGGCCCTGTTTGGATGGACAGCAATCAATAAGCAGGTTCGGGTCAAGTAGTTTCTTGTAATCAGGGTTTCTATGGCTTGTGGGAGTGAGTCCATCCCATGGTAGTCATCCAACAGGAACAGCACCTGGTGCTTTAACTGCTGGATGATGCTGCTCAGGCACACTTCACTAATGCATCCTTCTGCCTCTAGGAGTTGGGCACAGATGATGTTGGCCAGCCCCTGGTCTGGTCTGGTGGAGCCCAGGGAGATGTAGAAGACCAGCTGGAACCTGTTCAGCAGGGGACAGCATCCTGATGCCCAGAGGAAAGCTATTTTCTTCAGGAAGGTTGTCTTCCCACTGCCAGTTTCCCCCTCCACACACATGACAGAGTTGAGATTGGTGAAGACCTCAGGAAGCATCAAGGCCTCTTGCACTGGCCTGCTGATGTGCTTTGTCACGATGGACAGGTCACAACCAAGCAAGTGGTCAGTGCCGAGGCCGGAACACACCTCTGGCAGATTCATGTGACGGAAAGTGGCTTTGGTGTAGGCTCCTCTCAGCTGCTCACTCAGACTCTTTGCCTCTTGAAACCACTGGGCTTCGCTGTGAGCCAGGTCTGTGGAGAGGAGGCAGGCACAGTGGGAAGAACATTAAAGTCTAGCAACCTCTTTTTTTTCTTTTTGAGACATGTTTTCCCTATGTAGCTATGGCTGTCCCGGAACTTGCTCTGTAGACCAGGCTGGCCTCAAACTCAGAGATCTGCCTGCCTCTACCTCCTGAGTGCTGGGATTAGTGAATATGCCACCATACCATCAAAGTCTGGCAATTATAATGCTATGATGTTGTGTCTGCTATTTGATTCTGCCTGTCTGCTATGGATGAACTATCTATGAGCTGCCCTTTGGGATCCTATCAGACCTATCCCAGCATCAGAGTGTCGGATCATGTGTCCAAGGCTTTTTTTGACCTGGGGACTTGGACATAATGTGTGCTTATTAAGAATACTCTGGCACCCTAATTTCCCACTTAAGATCTCAGGAAACCAGATTGCTGCATGATGCCTTTAAAACTGGCTGGTTTAGATCTGACACAAGGACCACTGTCACTAGTCCTACATTCACTCTCAAGATGTCACAGGAATGCTGACACTCTCTCACCCACAGTTCCCTCCATGTCAGTGCTCTCCTCTCTAGGAGCTCCTTGGACAATTATAAATACACTTTCCTTTCAAATCCCTACNTAGAAATACACACAATCCCATGTTGCTTTCAAGTTCTTACCAGCCATAGTAGCGGGAACTGCCACTGGATCCTTGTGATTGCTTTCCCCTGTGGTGTCCTTCGAAAGAGAAATCCTATATTAAATCAAAACTTGGTATTAAATCAAGATTGGGTATGATATTATCATTCATAATATAATCAATAATATTATCAGTCAAATTGATAATACAACCAATCAAACCCCAACATCCTCTTAACACAGCCTACACTCGGTGCTGATTGAAGGAAGGAGTGCTCCAGATATGAAAGACTAAATCTCACACATCTGCAAGAGTGTGTTCCCTATGGTACATGCACGGTATATGCATCCTCTCTATGGGTGAGCGCTAGGTGGGTAATCAAAATTGTAGCGTGTAGAACAAGAATGGTCCTGCAAAAGCATTAAGCATTGCCTCTATTTAGTCATTAGTAACTATGTGTTTCATATCATACACCGGGGGGCAGAGTTGTTATTACACACACACACACACTTTTGTGAGGTTTTGTTTTGTTTTTTAGAGAGTCCCATGTAATATAGGATGGTCCGGAATTCCCTATGTAGCAAAGAATAGCATTGAACTCCTTGTCGTCCTTCCTCAGTTTCCAAATCTGGTTTTACGGGCATGTGCCTCCACACCCCCCAGGCTTCACTGTCATTCCTTTTTTCTTTTCTGAGACTCCACACATGCCTTGACACATCGAGTTTTATTCATGTAGAAGATGTGTGTGTGTGTGTGTGTTCGTGTGTGTGTACTGTGGGAACATCTAGCAACTGAGCTACATCCCCTGCACCTCTGTAATACCATTTTAAAATTTCCAAATATGAGAACTTTATCAAGTGAACCCAAAATCGCTCTGTTGTTTTGTTTTCCCTTACTAATTTTCCAATATTTTGTTAGTGGTTTTTTTTTTGTCTTTTGAGGTGGTATCCTATACTATTGTCCAGGCTGATGCTGAACTCCTGATAATTCTCCTGCCTCAGCTTCCAGAGTGCTGTTGTCCAGACATGAGCCATCATGCCCAGCTTTGTTCTCGTTTCTGTGGTATGAGAAGCAGCATGCCCATGACTACAGTGTGAGGTGGTTTGTGTCAGCAATGAACCGATGGTTAGACTGTGTCAGAGAAACATGTAGGGGTCAGATCATCGTCTGACTTCATGATTTTGCTGGGCATTTGCTTTTGTTAGAGAAACATGCCTGTAGGCCAGGGATACAGCTCAGTCATAGATTCCTTGCCTAGCTTGCACAAGATCTTGGGTTTGAACTCCTGAATTGTAGTGAGGAGCAAAAATCAAATAAGAATGGTGGCACACACTTGTAATTCCAGCATTTGGAAAGTTGAGGCAGGAGGATCACAAATTCCCAGCCAGTCTGGGACTTGAACATAGCAAGTCCAAAGTCAGCCTAGGCTACACAGTGAGAACTCGTCCCAAACAAAACAAAACTTGTCTTGCACATCCCAAAAGAAGTAAGAAGACAAGCCTACTACCTCCAAAGATCACAGATGGGTCCAGTTAGTCTAGATGTTTAAAAAGTCTAAAAGAATTTCAACAACAGACTTCTTATAGGAGAAGGAGTTGACTGTACATTTCATGAAGTTAGCTAGTGTGTCTCCCTTGTCCACTGTGAAGTTCCTGTCTACACTTGTCACACAGTAGTGCTTATTAGATAATTGTAGAATTGATTTAATTATGATACATTTACAATTGGCAATTGTGTAGAACAGTGTTCAACCACAGGACCATGTGCTGCTGAGTCAGAGAAGGGGCAGTGTCCATTACCATGGCTTCTGGAAGGGCGCAATGGCTCTGATAAGCAGGAATCACTTCTCCAGAGGTCTTCAGGTTTTGAAGAAATACACAGCTAAACAGAGAAGATAAAAGTCACAAAGCAGTTCCATGCAATTAAGTGCTTGTGTCAGGTTTTTAAGAAACATGAAGATTTGGGGCCAAGAGTGAAGTAGAAAGCTGACATTTGTGATTCTGTCAGTGTTGTGTCATATATGACACTCAGACTGTGGCTGTCACTAACATCATGAAAGTGGGTTGTAAAGTAATGGTAAGGATATCCAGGGAATGTGTTGGAATGAGTACATAGTTAGTGCCTGTCCATGAAACAGTAAAATGAGCTTAAAGGATAAAACACAGTATCTTAGCATTATGGGAGTAGAGGCGAGAGGATCACTGGGGCTTGCTGGATGCTAGCTTAGCTCAGGTTCAGTGAGAGACCCTGTCTCAAGGGAACAAGATAGGGACTTAAAGAAGAGGATGCTCCCATCCAGTGGGTGGTGGCACACATCTTTAATTCCAGCACTCGGGAGGCAGAGACAAGCAGATCTCTGAGTTCAAGTTCAGCCTGGTCTACAGAGTGACTTCCAAGATAGCCAGGGCTACACAGAGAGGCTTGTCTTGAAAAAAAAAAAGGAGCTGGGGTGTTCCATGTCTCCCTTTAGCCTGTATATAGTACACACAATGCAAATACTTGCACATACTCATAAACACACATTTACAGAATAAACAAAGTAAAAATAAATCAAAGTTTTACAGAGTAAATAATGAGAAAACTCTATAGATTCATAAAAAGGACAACAAAAGAAAAAATTATCTAAACAAAGTATGTTTTATAATTTAGTTAACAATAATTTATTATGGTATCATCTATTGACAAACCTACAAGATCCAAGTGTACCAACTACATGAGTTCATATGAAGTATAAAAACATAGATATCACACAAGTAAGTTTTTAAAAAGNGTACTCTTCAGGGCTTGGAGATGGCACAGCAGACACATGCTTGCTGGACAAACACGAGGACCTGANTTCAGATCTCTAGCACCTATGTAAAAAGCTAAGCAATAAGGAGAATGCCTTTAATCTTAGTGCTGGAGACTGAGGGACAGGAAGACCTCAGGAGTTGCTAGCCAGTCTCTAGTTGACAAGCTTCAGGTTTAGTGAGAGACCCTTTCTCACAAAATAAGTNGGACAGAACTAGATGCTGAGGACTCATTGTTGAATACACAATAGACTTTGCTTTCAGGATAGAGGGAAATCAAGCTGGAATTGATTTAAAATTACCCCACTGTCGCCTCCCTTTCAAAGTACTGGAAGAGGCTTTGCCACCAATGGTATCACCTGTTGGCAAACCCTGCATGCTACAATATCATCATGCCAGGCAAGATGTGTTCAATGGTGACTAGTAGCAGAAGGTTTTGGGGGTAACTGTCTGCTTTTGTATTGGATTTGAGGCCTGCTTCACAGGAGAGAATCCATGCTGGCACTCTCAACCTGGTCAAGCTGAGTGTGGTGGTGCACACCTGTGATCTCAGCACTTGGGTGGTAAAGAAAGGCAGATCTCTGTGAGTTAAAGGCCAGACAGATCTACATGGCAAGTTCAGGCCAGCTAGGGCTACCTAGTGAGACCCTATCTCAAAAATATAAAAGAAAAGAAAACAAAAACCTAAACTAAACCTGGTCAAAAGCACATGACCCAGGCAGTCATTAAGAGTCTTAGTGGGTTGGGGATGGGGTGGGGTCTGCTAATACTGTCTTGCTAAATGGACAAATTGCCTTCTAAATGTTTATGTCTATATACATAGATGGGTGCTGCACTCAGCCTTGACTAGATAAGCTTTTCTCAGCAGTGCAGAGATTGATTACTGTCATCTCTAAATGAGACATCTGTACCAACCTCACACCAAGGCTCTGGGAACATCTGGGAAGGAGGGATGGAGTGCTCAGAAATATCTGCTGAACATTATTGGCCATTGTACTCAAGGACTCACTTAGCTGTGGTTATCTGCACAAGACCTACCCAAGATGGAGACCCCTTCACCCCAGACCCAGGAGCCTGACTGGGACTGGTCACCGCCTGTGCATCTTTTCCCCTCCTACTCAGTTTGGTCATCCGTTTGCCCAGCTGAGGTTCATCCTGTGTTGCTCCCTACATCCGTTAGCACTGATCAAAGTCACAGAGCTTTCTAAACCACTGCTTAGAATCCTTTTCTTACAAAAAAACCCCAAACCCTTATTCTTTGGGAATTATAGAAATGTGTACAATATATTTGGATCATATCTATCCCCACTGCCTTTCTTCAGTTCCTCAGGACCCCCTCCTCAAATCAGGTCCCCTTCTAGGCTTTACTTACATTCTTTTTTAACCCACTGAATTCAACTAGTGCTGCTCATGTGTGAGTGGGCATGTGGACATCCAGCAGAGCTCATATCCTGAAAAAAATTGACTCCAGTGGAAAGAAGTGTCAACAGGCCCTCTCCTACAGGTGGGGTTTTGATGGGCCTGATTTGGGGCAGTCTTGTATAGACAACCAAAGCCACTGTGAGTTTATGAGTGAAGGACCCCGTTGTGTACAACAAAACAAAACATACAAGCCCACGCAGTTCTCTACATCTTCCTGCTCCTGTAATCTTTCTGACCCCTCTTCTGCATTGTTCCCTGAGTTTGGGGAGGATGAATTACCCTCCTTAGGAGGGAGCACTGCACAGAGATCTTTATGTGTAGAAAGAAATAAAAATAAACTTGAAGATGGACAGGAAAGGCATGAGAATAGCTCAACAGTAAAGGACTTGCCTAGTGTACCGAAACCATTGGTTCCATCCCCAGCACTGGAAAAAGAAAACCACTTGGAAAATCTTAGACAATAGCAATAGAAAACTCTAAATTCTTCAAGGAGAGGACATGAAACTAGCTTGCAATCCAAAGAATCAGAAAGGCATGGAATTGTCAGACATGGTGGTACCTTTCTGCAGAGCCAGCACTGGGGAGACTGAGGCAGGAGAATCATGGGTTCAAGTCCTACTGTGCTGGATAGCATTTCTACCATAAGTCTGGGCTACATAGAGAGACTCTGTCTTTAAAAGTGTGTATATGAACACAACCAAAACCAAGATCTAACTCGGATGAGAAAAAAAGCTAGACGGGGAGGGTGTCATGGGAGGAAAGAGATGAAGATATAAGGATGTATCCTTCCCAACGGGAACTGTAGGAGAGGGCAGAGACTATCCACATGTAAAACATGGACAGAGAGGGGATAACTGCTGAAGTACATTCGAAGTCAAGAGAGTTCACCATGCTCACTTGGGAAAAAACTTGGTATGATCTTCGAATGGGTCATCACCTTCCTCCCATTTCCACATACATCCTCCACAGGAAAAGCACCGGACACTGTCGTTTTTGCCTAGAATAAGGGAACAGGGTCAGCTCAACAGCACATACACTTATCAACTCACAAGCAGACAATAACTCCAGATTTCACTAGTGAAATCCTGCTTGTATCTCCAATTGGATTGTGTGGCAAAATCATGCACAGGTCACTAGGGGGCAATAGTTTACACAGGACTCTTGGTCCTTCAATGGGGTGTTCAGCAATAGTCATTGAATGTTCCTGTGCACTGTGTGCTTTGATGAACACCCTCTCCCAAACCTATCATCCTGGAAGATTTGCCATCAGAATCTGGAACAGAAACTCTGTGAGAGCAGAGATTTTTTTGTCTGATTTGGACACTAATGACTTTCACAGACACTGGCAAGCAATAAGCATTTGCTTAATGAATAAATCAGAAAGAATATACTTGTAGCTGGGGACGAGATAGAAGAACGAATTTAGGAGCCTCTATGCTAGCTAGAGTATGAAGAATCACTTGTCTCTTCTCACATTATTGCCAGTTATGTTTCACTAGAAATAAGACACATCATCTGTGAGACTTGAGGAAGACAGGCAAGAGGAGACAAAGGATCTAGACTATGTGGTGACATCATTTGTGCCAGTGGAATATGTCTGTTGATGAAGTGACCACAGAATCCACACGTTCAGAGGCTGAGCTATGGAAAACTGAAGGTCTTGGGGGCCCCCAAAGAGACCCATGACAAATAGTGGAGCACGGAGAGAAAGGCAAGAGCAGGATTAGAGTGTGTGCTAGACACAAGATACTGACGAGGTGCTAGAAAGAAGCTCAGCCATATGGGCACTTGTTGCTCTGCAAAGGAGTCAAGTTTGGTTCCGGTAGCCACATAATGTCTCACAGCCATTTATAACTCCAATTCAACAGATTCAACATGCTATGTGATTTCTGAGGGCACCACACAGGCTTGTGGCACGCATACACGCAGGCAAACACTCATACACATAAACATAAAAATAAAGAAAATACAAAGCCGACTCACCTGTGTAGAAAAGGCCTGCTCTGACCAGAGCTTCAACAGCCACAGGGGATTCATGGGGCCAGTTCTTAAAAGTATCCCGCCTTAGTCCTTCATTAGCGAAGACGCTGTCATTGCAGTAAGCTTGGGGGTTGGGGGAATAAAAAAAAACAAAAAACAAAAAACAAAAAACAAAACAAAACAAAACAAAACAAAAAAACAGATGTAGGTGAGAGCAGGGGGCTTTGATCCCAAAGTTCAAGTTAGCTGTGTGTGCAGGTGGAATGAGCTGGTGTACTGTGCTTGCATCAAAATAATTGAGGGTGGTTAGAGAAGCATGAAGACACCTCGCTGTAGTGTGAATATTTCTTAGTTTCTTCACAGTGCACTGAGCCCTTTCAGAATGGTTTAGGGGACTGGGGATAGAGCTCAGTTTGTAGAGTGCTCTCTTAGCATTCAGGAAGTCCTAGGTTGGTTCCATCCCCAGCACCTGAGAAGCTCTGTCTCAGCACTCAGCAGGAGGGCCAAACATTTAAGGTTCATTTGAGTTTGAGGCCAGCCTGGGATAGGAAGGTCCCTGAAAATGCTTCCAAAACATTTTATCCAAGATTTTAGTTGTTTTTAAGGGAAACTCAGTTACGGCTCCATCTGCACTGGAGTTAGCTATGCTCACCTACACTCAAAACTAAGCCACTTCCATGACTTCTGTGGTATAGATGTTTGCCCCTAAACCTGACAAGCTTTTAATTAATTCCTGGAACCCTCACGATAGAAGGAGAGAACCAACTCCTGTAAGTTGTCCTCTGACTTTTGCACCTTCACACATGGGACCCATGCTTATCCACATACAATGCTAAGTAAATAATTGATTCTAAATTTAAAAAATTTTTACTTTTAAAGATTTATTTATTTTTATTTTTTATATAGGTGTTTTGTCTGCATGTTTGACTGCACCACATGTGTGCAGTGCCCATGGAGGTCAGAGGAGGGCGCTGGATCCTCTGCAACTGGACTAGCAGAGTTGTGAGCTGCCATAGGGGTGCTGGGAACCTAACCCGAGTCCCTGGCAAAAGCACCAAGTGAGCTCGAGCACTGGGGCATCTCTTCCACTCATAAAGAAAAAACAAAAACAAACCAGTCATTCCATAATAGGGAAGTCACTTATGAAAGTAACTTTTGTTCGTTTGTTTGTTTTTTGTTTTTTGAGACAGGGTTTCTCTGTGTAGCTTTGGCGCCTTTCCTGGAACTCACTCGGTAGCCCAGGCTGGCCTCGAACTCACAGAGATCCGCCTGCCTCTGCCTCCTGAGTGCTGGGATTAAAGGCATGTGCCACCACCGCCCATCTGAAAGTAATTTTTAAAGCAAGTTGATGAGAGCTGGAGAGATGGCTCAGTGGTTAAGAGCACTTACTGCTCTTCCAGAGGATCGAGTTCAGTTCCCAGCACCCACATCAGGCAGTTCACAAATGCCTGTTACTCCACTTCCAAGGGATCTGGCACCCCCATCTGACTTCCAAAAGCACCTGTATACATGTAGCACACACACAGACATGGGGGTGTGGGGGAACACAAGAAAGGAAAGAAAGAAGCAAAGCATTTAGAATGTGCCTGAGGTTTTACCTGACACCATAGGTAATTCTCTTCTGACCCAGGAATTCACAAAATGTTCTCCCTGAGGGAAAGAAATTCAGGTTACTGATGGATTCATTTATAGAATATACATCTATCTGTGAGCTGTAACTGAAGGACTTCCCCCACTAAAATGAAGTTTCATTAGAGCAGCAGAATTGTTGGCAGAGCAGTCCTTTAGTTTTGGTTTGATTCCTATTGATTTTGGGACTTTCATGCAGTACAAAACATCAGTGAATGTTCTGTGGCAAACGGGAGCTTTCTCAGGGTCACTCTTACCAGACATGCAGCTCAGCAACAGAACTGCAGTCACANACACAGATGCATTTTGACTCATGAGGAACCAAGCCATGGGAAGGAAGCTCACCTCAGAAGGACCCTTCCATTTGAGCCACCCTCCCTCTGAGAAAACTGCACCAGACTTGCAGCCCGTGCTCTCTGCAGACACTGCTTCTGAGTCAGTCAACCACTACATTCTCCCTTGGCTTCTCTTTGGGCTAAGTTTCCCACTGCTTGCCACCAGGAAGTCCTTACTAGTTTACAGCCTAGACAACCAGGGGCAGGAGCCAGCTCTGAGGGCCCTGCTGTCACCAGGTACTAGGACAGAAGACTGAGTCAGGCATCCAGAGGGAGGCAGCAGAAGGAAGCTAGGGCAGAGGCCTCAGTCAGAGGGAAGATGAAGGAGGGAGCAGAAGCCACCCAGAGCCGGCCTGAAAAACCACCTCTGCATGGCTCCAGCTCAGCAAGACGACAAGACGACAAGACGACAAGATTGTTGTGTCTCCACTCTGCAGAGGAGAGGCGGGAGAATGGATCCATGAAAATATAAAAATCCTCACCATGAGGATTCACATATTACTAGGTAATGAACATACACTATTGTCAAGAGTTTGCTGCTGTGAATTACCGTTACATGGACAAATCCCTCGTAGCTTTGAATATACTGGGCAATTTCCTCTGAGGATTTCTTACTTTGAAGAAATTCACACCTATAATGAAAAATATAATTAAAATTTATACCAATCCTGTGACAAAAATTATCTGTATCACAACAAACATTTGCTAAATACCCATCAAATTGTTGAATTTGATACTTCAATAAAACTGTCAAAAATTTCCTGAAACCTTACTCATGAGGATTAACATCATGCTGTTAGAAAAATTTAAATTATATCAATGATAAAATAAACCATTTTTTAAAATCAAACCTTGTGCTGGTTTATTTTTTGTCAATTTGACACAAGCTAGAGTCATCTGGGAGGAGGGAGCCACAGCTGAGAAAATGCCTCCACCAGAGCAGCCTGTAGGCATGTCTGTGAGGCATTTCTTTGATTAACGATTGATGTGGGAGTGCCCAGACCACTGTGGGCAGTGCCAACCCTGGGCAGGTGTTCCTGGGAGGTATGAGAAAGGTAGCTGGGCATGAGCCTGGGAACAAGGCAGCAAGCAGCATTCTTTCATGGTGTCTGTTCCTGCTTATGTTCCTGCCCTGATGTCCCTCAGTGGTGGACTGTAATCTGGACATGTAAACCTTTCCTTCTCAGGTTGCTTTTGGTCATGAAGCAACAGAAAGCAAACTATGACAAACCTTCATGTCATTTTAATTTTTATTTCAAGACAGGGTCTCCTTGTGTTGTGGTGATGATGTCATACTCTTGACCTCAAGCAATCTTCCCACTTCAGTCTCAAGAGTAGCCTGAACTACACTACTGTAGGCATACGCTACTGTAGTCTGCTATTCTTTCTTGAAACAAATGTGAAATAGAATCAAAGACAAAGATTCATGTTAAGTAGAGTGTGGAACACACACACACACACACACACACACACACACACACACACAAAATCAATGTAAAAAAAATCCCAAAAGATGAATACTGACTAAGATATTTAATGGTTTAGGCACTAATGCTCATCTTTTTAGGAAATATAATGATACCATGGTTCTTTTTTCTTTTGTATCATGATTTAAAGTTTAATGCTAAAAGAATAACAAATGGAACCACGTGTTACCTGGAATTTGTTTTGACATAACCTGATCCTTACTATTCTGAGAGGATGCCAGGACAGAGATGGCAAAATATTATTTGGCCAGGATCGGAGGGGTGCTCTCACTATACTTTCCATACTTTGTGAGATTTCCATAATGAAAGTTTAGAAACTAGTTAAAGGAATGAATTTGTATGTGGCAGAAACAAAAACAACAGACACACAAAACACCACTAAATGCATCATTGTAAAGATTAAAATAAGATTCCTTTCCTGAGCAGGCTGAAAGACCACTGCAATAACAGAAACTCTGGATCTCTGAAGTAAAATACACTTGTTCTCCCTCCTGTGCTGCTGGTGTGTGGTACCCAGGCATCTGGTCTTCTTGCCCTTTTTTTAAAATCAGAAGATGGCCTTGAACTCCTGATTCCACTGACTCTACCCTCCTAGCTCTGGGATTACACCTGTGTGCCACCGTATCCAGTAAGCATTTTCATTTTGTGCATGTTCCAAAGGATGTGAAACCACCTGTGATATTTTAAACACCGTCATCTTCTTTTGCTTATACACCATTTCCATTCTGTGCAGATGAACTAATTTATTAGTCAAGGTAAATCATGAAACTGCTACTTGACAAGACATATTGTAGTACTGGAGTTAATAAAACAACATTTAGCCAGGCAGTGTTGGCACACACCTTTGATTCCAGCACTCAGAAGGCAGAGGCAGGCGGATCTCTGTGAGTTCCATGCCAGCCTGATCTACAGAGCGAGTTCCAGGACAGGCAGGACTACACAGAGAAACCCTGTCTCAGGAAAAAGAAAACAAAAAAATCATTTAATAACTGAGAGGGGCTGGAGAGTGGGCTCTTAATGTACTCGGAGAAGACGTGAGTTCAGTGCCCAGCACCCACTTTGGACAGCCAGCCGTAACTGCAGCTCTAAGAAAATCTAACACTTCTGGCTTCCATGGGTACCTGCACTAACTTACACATACCTCCCTCTTCCTAACCAATAATTAAAAATACAAAGGAAAAGTTGGACCCGGGGAGACCCACAACAGGTAAAATACCTCAGCATGACCATGAGGGCCTGAATTTGAATCTATGTTGTCCATGTAAAAGCAGGGCCCAGTCCACCATGTCTCTAACCCTAACCCTGGAGGAATGGAGACAGGGGGTCTATCTCAAAATAAAAGACGGAGAATGATGCAGGGGAAACCTATGTCAACATGTGACCTCCACAGGCATGCACAAGTACACATACATAAACTACACACCAACACACCACACACATAAACACACTCTACATGCACAACACACTACACAGAAAATATAAAAGTGAAAAATAATAGAGCAAAAATTACATAAAAGAGAAAAGGCCATTTAAGTTCACATGATTCAAAATTTTCACTCTGTGACCACATCTTCCACGCTTGAAAAATTCTGGAGTGATCTCATATTGTATCAATAAGAGAAATGTCAGAACTCATGTGATACTCCAACAATGTTGGTCTTTTGTCTCCAGTTTCATCTTGCTAAAAAACAAACAAACAAACAAAAAAACAAAACAAAACCAACATTAAAAACTGAAAATAATAATAAAGGATTTGTCTGCTTACTTGGGGAACCACTTGGCATGCTCCTTCCAAGGATCATCTCCTTCTTCCCAGTTTCCCAAGCATCCACCACAGGAGAAACACTGCACGGTGTCCCTTTTACCTACAGATGCAGTGACGTGTTTTGACTGGCCAGCAATGGCACCAGGTGTGACCTTGGAGCTGATCATCTTGTACCAGAAGAAGACAGACACCAACATGCCTGTTTTTCCATGACCTCTCTGGCTGAATCCCTGTCTACAGTCCCACTGCCCTAAATGACTCCCTTCCGATCTCTGGACCTCTATTCCACAGCCATCCCTTCCTCATATACACAGTCCTCACACTGGCTTCTCAGAGGTAGAGGCTGCTCTTTCGCTTTCAGGACCAAAGTGATGCAGAAGCAGACAAATACCAGGACTCTCTGGAATGATGCCCTTAGAAGGCCTAAGAGTTGGCTTTGCCATGTCTTTTCTATGGAAACGGAGGCACATTTCTCCTATTCTTCGAACCTCAGTGAAGTAACCTATGGAGTATGGGGGAACGGCAAACTGGTTGAACTAGGATTAGTGCTCAATCCATGCAGAGCATAAGTGGGTACTCAGCACACTGAAGACACTGCTGTAATTGTCAGCCACATCTGTCCTAACACCTGTGTGTGGCTAAGGCATTTCAAAGTGCAGTGTGCTCCAAGGCAGTTTGCCTTGTAGATGGGGGTTAAACAGGTAAAAGAATCCTTCTGAAACTATGGAAATTAATCGAGTCAAGGAAGTACATGAGTAGTGATGTTTGTGAAGCTAGAGGAAAGTGGGATCGAGCTAGCTCATGATCCATTTTCAGCACCTTATGAATTGAACTAGTGTTTTCTGGAGTCTCTTGTTTTGTTTTGTTTTCCAGTGCTAGCACTAGGGTAATGGCTAAGTTAGCCCTCTAGTA
Organism: Neotoma lepida; assembly: GCA_001675575.1. Taxonomy (NCBI): domain Eukaryota; kingdom Metazoa; phylum Chordata; class Mammalia; order Rodentia; family Cricetidae; genus Neotoma; species Neotoma lepida. Next base: position 66,596 of record LZPO01066343.1, on the reverse strand, counting down.
ATGAGCTACACCTCAACCTCCAGTTAATGGTTTCTAAGGTCTGCATTTACAGAAGAGAATCTTTCATTTTACACATACTTGACAAGCTAATAGTGCTACACTAAAAGTAAATTAAATTGGAAGTAAAGTTATTAAAGTTGAGGTTCAATGAACTAGATCTCCTATAACACAATTAACAAATAAGGGAATGATTAACAAGATGGTGGTGGTG
>LZPO01066343.1:55271-66185 GCA_001675575.1 Neotoma lepida | reverse complement strand
GAGGAAAAAAGAAAAAAGGCTGGAGAGATGATGTGCTCAGTGGCTAGGAGGCTCTTGCAGGGGACTGGAGTTTGGTTCCCGGCACCCGCTTTAGACAGCTCACAACAACTTGAAACCACTGCTCCAGAGGGTCTCATGTTCCCTTCTGAACTCTAAGGACTGCACTGCACTCACAGTGCAAATCTCCCCCCATACACACACATTTTTTTTTAAAATGGAAACTAAACTTCATATTTTACAGAAACAGCTCACAAGATGGAATCCAGTTACCTGTAAAGACAAAGCCAGCTGCTGAGAGCACACGTGGCGATGTCCCATGGGCATAAAACGGCCAGTTCTCAAAGGACTCCAGCCTGGCCTCCTCTTCTTGGTACCTTGCTTTGCTACCTCTCAGTTTCTCGGGACTCTTCACCCTTACGTCATACTTGCCAATGTTACCGACGTCTTTACCCAAAAGGAACTCGCATTTTGGACGGAATTTCTTGTGGCTTTCTATGGGAAGGTTCCTGAGTCTGGTGCTAAAGAGGATTAAGCTACAGCAGAAGCACTGAACNCCAAATTTCACCCCAGTGTGGTAAAACCCAGCGGCTGCCATTTCCTGTGGCGTCCATGATCTGAACGTGTCATAAGTCATGAAAGTCTTTAATCGCTTGGCTTCACTGCGCATGTGTGAGTTAAACCCTTTCTTCATTTTCACTCGTTCCTTATNGTCTTCTTCTTCTTGTCTCTTTAAGACCCGAAGCGCATCCACACCGAGAAGAGCAGAGAACTCGGAGGCCAACTCATCATCAAATTCGGAAATCCTCTCCTCAAAGGCTTCTCCCTCGGATGTCATCTTCTAGTCGAGAAAGGAAAGCAGATGATTGGTGTCTGTATTATTTTTATTATAAAGGATTGTGTCTCAGGGCTCGGTGGGTAAAGGGGCTTGCCACAATCCTGACGACTTCAATTATTTCCCCAGGACCCACATGGTAGGTAGGAGACAAGCAATTCTCGTAAGTTGACCTTTGGCCACAACTGTGAAGGACAGAAAGAACTTGCTTGAGAAACTATGAAACATCAATATTCATCCAGTTAATCAACAAATATTTGCTAAGCACCTACCTGTGTGTCAAGCTAGCCCTGACCACTGACAACAAACCAGAGAGGGACCTGACTCCATTCATGAAGACTTGCAAATGTCCTTTAGCTGGATTGCTTGCTTGCTTTTCTGAGACAGACAGAACCTTGCATGTAGCCTGTTCTAGCCTAGAATGTAATGCTGAAACAGATAACCATAGTAGAGAACTTAGTCTGGACCCTATTTGGTTTTGTAATAATGTCCGGGGTATGCTAAGTCCTTCACCTGTGTATACCTTTCTCACCTGCTTCCTTCCCAGCCTGCACTGGGCTACATGTAGCCTCATCTCTGAACAATCCCACAGGTTTCTCTGCTCCTAGCAACAATCCTGTCAAGGCAAATATTCCCAGTGTATTGGGATAGGACGAATGGAACGGCTGATCTGGCCTGAACTGGTTTTGGGTGCACATGCAGGAAGGCAAAACTGTGTCTTTAGGTAAATATTTAAGGAGAATCCCCTATTTTCCATTTTGGGCATGTATATGATTAAAATCACAGGCATTCTGGGAAGCGACATGCACAGTGACCAAGGACTTGCATAATTCAAGCCTGTCTGTCAAAACAGTGTGCCCTTACCTGGTAACCAACTTTTCCTACTCCCGAGCCCCATAAAAGAAATCTCTAAATAATAATCAGGCCCTTGAATACTCTTGCTCATGTGGTCCACTGTCAATCTTGAAGGGAAATCTGTGCCATTGTTTGGTTCCAGATAAGGTTATCTTGTTCTTGTGCAAATCCATGTAAGCCTTTATTTCCAATTCTTTGTGTAGGAGGCCAAGAACTTGGAACAATCCAACCCACGATCTCAGCCTCTAGGATGCTGGGATGTTCACAGGTAGGTGTCAGCATGCTCACCTCCAAGTGTGAATTATGGAGACAATGTAGAACATGGGCATATGTTTACCATGTGCATTAAAGAAAAAAATATATAAAATGATATAGCCTGAGAGGAAGGAAATGGTTCAGCTTGACATTTTATATGATATTTGCATAGGTCCTGCCTTTCCCAGTGTTCTTACGAAGCTAGCTCTTCTTGAGCATGATCCCTTGGTTCAATGAAGCCCAGGTGGGGAAGGGCTTCCCGTCTTCCACTTTTCATGTTAATCTCTGGAACCTTGGTCTTCACCCAATTCCCTAGTCTCCTGACCCAGGAACCTAATTATTGTAATGGCTGCTATAGAAATATATGAACTACTTTTCTCTTGGTTACAAGTTACACTGTAAAATTGACAAATTGTGGTTGTAGGCATGAGCCCAAAGTCTTGTGTATGCTAAGCAAGTACCCACCACTGGGCAATAGTCCCAGCCAGCAGTGTAGGTCTGGTCTTGGTTTTGTTTCCATTTTTGGAGACAGAGGCTCATTGTGTATTCCAAGGTAATCTGGAACACAATATACAGCTCATATTAGCATGAAATGTATGACCACCTTCCTCTTTCTCCATGTTGTGCTGGGCTAACGAGATTGCATCACTACTGCAGCCTGAGAGACCAGTTCTCAAGCCTGCAACCAGGGTTGCATAAAAGAATGCCTTCAGAGCAGCAGGCCTTAGGAAACTTATTTGTCTGAGGGTCATTAGGAATAAGTCTCTATCTATCTGAGGGGAAGAGACTCACATACACGATCTGAGGGTCATGCTCGTTTTATTTCCATCTCTCATTCTCCAGTTCTAAATCTTTAGTTCCAATTATTTCTATCTTTTTTGTTCACATAGCTTATATACACATTCAACAACAAATATTTTCAATAAAAAGGTTACAAAGGCTACATCTGAGGGGAGTGAGTAACCTTGGCATTGCTCAGCCTCAAGGTTCCTGGTTTGCAGGCTGTGAGCTGAGGCCAAGGGCACAGTGCCTGATGAGACAGGCTGCTGAGGGATTTGTGCAGGGAGTAGGTCTTTATCAGCCAGATGTGGCAAAGGAGGCTGGCATAGTATTTTAAGTTGCTTTGTGTTAATAACCTTGGTTAGACATCTCCAACTTTGTCCTTGTGCATATCTGTAAAGTTTTTAACTTATGATTCATTTACAGAGACAGTCAGTCTAGTTTGTAATTGCTCTGAGGTTTCAAATCAGCTAAGTGTATGTAGCTTGTCTTAGACTGGGGAGAAATTGTTGTTTTCTTATGTTAGTCTGAGTTAAAGAAACAAAACAGGCTTTTAAGTGTCTTACAGTCCTCGTGGGACAATAGATCCAGTTACAAAGCATATCCTAGGATATTTTCTATTTATCAAAATTATACAGCTAATGAAAAGTCATCTTCCTGACCATCCACAGATATATGTGCCCATAAGATTGAGATGTAATCATGAGATTACATATAAATATCACATGAGATTGCACATTACAGTGCAGGTATTGGGGAGATACCATAGTTGTTTCTGCACATGTGAAATCACAGATGGAAGCAACAGTTTTCAGAGTCTGTGGTCCCGTAAGCTTCGCTTGAACAGGGTTCTCTTCCATCAGAGAATTAGTCATCTGGTGGGTTGACATCTGAATTATCAATTGCTATCCCCTGTATCAGCATCACAGCCCACAAACAGCTCATGACACATCACCATGCCTGATTTTCCATTGTTCTTCTGATGAGAAGAGAAAATACAATCTGGTTAGGAAGTTTTAGGGCAGGTAACTGGAAAAAAAGTAGTTTCCTTGACTGGAAGCCAGAAGTAGCCAGACTGACTTGACACCAACACCTAAATGATGGCAGGGTCTTATCACTTGAGATCACTTGAGAAGTTAATGCTAGGTAGCTAAATAGAGACCAGCAGCCTTTGAGGCAATTGAGGGTGGCCCCCTCCATTATGGCTGGCTTTGGACACCACTTCCCATCACAAAGCTACTTACTTCCTCTTGGCTAAAAAATGAAATCTGAGGTCTATTTCTGGCCTTGGGTAGAGACATGACATTCTCATCTGTTCCAAAGATTGCAACATCACTTATTACTGTCCCTGAAGAGTTATTGTTACTAATTCTTACTTCTCCTTTAAGAGTTAATCTTCCTAGGCCTATGCTTAACCTGGCTAGGAGACTACATGCGATTCTCCTGAAGACAAGCTAAAGAGGCCCTTGGGGAGAAGATGCGCTTCTCAGAAGCCCTATGCCCTCTGCAATTACTTCCACAGCTTCCACCAGAAAGTCCTGCTAAGTCCGCCCACTGTTCTGAATTCTAAGTTAAAAGTGTAGCTTCCCCTCTGCTTTCTATTTCTTTTTCACAGCATGCTTTTCTTGACACTCTGGACCTCCTTACTGTTTCTCTGCAGACTCCCCTCTTAGGATCCTGATGACACCCTCTCCATGCAGATGCTTGCTGACCTTCGTGCTAAACCTGCCTGCTTTCTTGGATCCATTCACCAAAGGCATGGCCTTTTCTTCTCATTCTCTTTCCTCCTGGCAGCTGCCAAGATTTACAGCTTGCCTGCCCTGTTGTTTTTGATGAAGACTCTAATAAAATGGTCCTCAGACTCTAATAAAATGGTTCTGAGTCCTTTAAATATTTTGTTATAAGACTAAGAGACCTAAGAAGAAATTCGCATTTCCCTGGCAACACTTTGTGTATAAGTGTATGTGTATGTGAGTGTGAGTGTGTGTGAGTGTGAGCGGGTGTACATGAAGTGTGAGTGCATATGTGTATGTGGTGTAAGTGCAGGTGCACACATGCCACAGAGCTTGTTGGGAGGTCAGAACACTTTTCGAGGTTGGTTCTCTTCCTTCCAGCATCCCTCCAGGGTGGAATATGAGGACCAAATCAAGTCATCAAGCTCGGAAGACATGCACTTTTACCCACTGAGCCACCTTGCTCCCCAACCTTTTCCGTTTTGAAAGTTTGGAAATGCTTAATGGTTTAATTACCGCCCCAATGTAGAATATTTAAGCCATTCCCATTATTTTCTTCATAAATAAAGATGAGTCCAATGTCCTATATTCTTAAAATAAATCATTACCATATTTTTCTTATTTTTTCAGAATACATTTCTGAAATAAGAATTGCTGAGTCAACCCCATGCATATTTTTAAGGATTCTAATGTATGTCATGCACTGGCTCTGGCTAATAATGGTCATCTGAGGTCCTTTTCCTTCAGTATGGTCAGGGTCCTGCTTCTTCCTCAGGGGGCTTCCTGCAATGGGACTTCACATATCAGAATTTGTGTGTCTCTCTAACAGGAATCAAAGTCTGTTTCATTCAACAAACCAAGAACTGAGTTTTCCAAGGGAAAAGTCCTGTCAGAAGTCTTGATGACTTTCTAGTCCAACATCCCAGTGGCCATCCGGGGTGGCAGTCAAGGGGCTGTTGTGGGCACATGTACGTGGCTGACACTTCTTTGAACATGAGGCTGTGAGACTCCTTCACAGGCTTTTGGACAATGGCTATTTGAAGATCCCAAAGAGTCTGCTTTCATTCAAACCCCCACACAAAGCTAACTCCTTCTCTCCAAATCCATCCAACCCCAGCAATTTTGAAAACAGCAGTTAACAAAATTCTCAAACATATGTGATTTCTTTGGAAACCAAGAAACTTAACCAATATTTGTGCTCCCCTGTCTTCATTTGGTACCTAGGAAATTAATTTTGTAAGTTTGGGTTATTAAGAGTAACCCAAGTTACTGGGCTAGTATTCCTGAGTTCTATAAGCAAGCAGGCTGAAGCTGGGTATTCGTGGTGCACACCTCTCATCCCAGAACTAGGGATGCAGAAGCAGATAGAGTGAGTTCAAGGCCAGCCTGGTCTACAGAGCCAGTTCCAGAACAGCCAGGGCTACACAAAGAAACCTTGTCTCAGAAAAAGGCTGAGCAAGCCAGGGGAGCAAGCCAGTAAGCAGCACCCCTCCACGGCCTCTACATCAGGTTTTACCTTCAGGTTCCTGACCTGTTTGAGTTTCTGTCCTGACCTCCTTCAATGATGGACTACAGTGTAAAAGTGTAAGCCAAATAAACCCTTTCTGTCCCAACTTGCTTTTTGATCATGCTGTTTCATCATAACAACAGAAACCCTAAGTAAGACACCAATTTGCACCACTGTACCCAGCAAAACTATCTGCTTTAAACTAGAGTTTTAAACTAGAGTTTAAGGACATAAAAATAACTTTTCAAGAGATAAACAGGATAGAAGAGTTCTTTTCCAGTAAACCATCCCAAGCAATACTTGGAGTGAAGAGAGGGCTAAGCATAGCCCAGAGACTAAAGAATGTAAACAAAGAAAGCTATAATTACTGAAACACAAAATAGGGCTGAGACCACAAACAGAAAACAGCACTAACATGACAGAAATCAACATACACTTTCAGTAAACAGCACTAACAAACATGACAGAAATCAACATACTTTCAGTAACAACTTAAGTATTAATCGCCTCAACTCCTGGGAGAGTTAGAATTTTTGTGAACTTGACACAAACTAGAGTCACGTGGGAAGAGGGAGGCTCAGTTGACAAAATGCCTTTATCAGAGATCATTATAGAGAATGATAGTCAACATGCAGGGAACACATGACCTGGGGTGTCCAGTCCCAAATGATACATCTACAACAGGACTCCTGCCCCTAAGGTTCAGGGAACATCTCAGAAGAGGGGGTCAGGAGATTTCAAGAGCCAAAGAAACAGAAAGTCTGTTGTGAGACTATGTCTCCTAAAGATGACAGGGAAGCTTCACTCATAATACATCAACAATTTGGCTGCTAAACAAGACCTGAACAATGACAACACCAACAGATATGCTAACATGGAAGGGGCAAAAATATCAGAGTTCCACCCCTAGATAAAGAACTAAGGATAACTAAGGGATGCTGAGAGCAAGAAAAAATAGTTTTCCCAGAGATGAGTGCCCTAATTTGTTATCCAAAACCTAGCAGTAGGCCCTCAAATCATATACACAGAGGTAACACTAAATGGACTAGGCAGGTTGTATTTATATATTTAGGCACATACACACACACACACACACACACACACGCACATGCACACGCACACAGACACACACAACTATGCAACAATAACAAGTAAGATAAAGAAGCCATGGTTTCAAGAATGAGCTGAGGGGAGTAAATAGATGATTAGAAGAAGAAAAGGGGGAATTTCACTTTCAATTAAAAAATTAAAATTAAAAATAAAAAGAAATATGCTTTCATCACATTGGCCTATAGACAACTCTGTGAAGAATTTTCTTTCCTTTCAAAACTTTAGATAAAATATTATTATATCATTTTCCCCGTTCTCTTCAAACTTTCCAATCCCTCCCATACCCCGACCCCACCTGAGCTAAAGAACAATGTTGGTCGAATTGCCATACCAGATATAAAGCTATATCACAGAGCCAAAGTAATAAAACAGCATGGTACTGGCACAAAAAAACATGAAGATCGATGCAACAAAACAGAAAATTCAAACTCATAACTAGAGCCATCTGATATTTGACAAAGATGCCACAAATAAACATTGGAGAAAAGACAGAATCATTAACAAATGGTGCTCAGAAAAATGGATGCCCACATATGGAAGAATGAAATTAGATCCATAACTATCACTCTGAGCAAATATTACCTGCAAATGGGCCAAAGACCCCAATGTCAAATTTGAAATTCAGCAATTGCCAGGAGAAAACTTAGGTGGTACACTACAGGATATAGGTGTAGGAAAGGACTTTGTGAATAGGACTCTATTTTCTTAGGAATTAAGGCCAATCACGGACAAGTGGAACCTCATAAAACTGAAAAGCTTCTTTATAGCCAAGGAAACAATCAACTGAGTGAAGAGGAAGCCTGCAGAGTGGGGAGAATCTTTGCCTGCTACACATCTGATAGAAGATTAATATCCAGAATATACAAAGAATTCAAAAAATGAATAATCAAGAAAACAAATGACCAGCTCAAAAAATGGGCTATGACTATGAACAGAGAGATCACTAAAGAAGAAATAAAAACAGCTAAGAAATATCTTTAGAAGTGTTCATCATCCTTAGCAGTTAGGAAAATGCAAATCAAAACTACATTAAGATTTCATCTTACCCCAGTTGGAATGGCAAAGATGAACAACATAACATCAAATGCTGGAGAAAATGATGGGAAAAGGGAGCTCTCAGTCACATTGGTGGGATTTCAAACTGGTCCAGCCACTCTAGTAACCAGTGTGGGGAATCCTCAAAAAGCTAAAAATGAATCTACCATATGACCCACCTATGCCACTCCTTAGCATATGCCCAAAGGACTCAGCACCCTACTCCACAGATAATTGTTCTGCCGTCTTCATTGCTGCTCTAGTCACAATAGCTAGGGAATGGGAACAACCAACATCTCCTTCAACTGATGAGTGGATAAGGAAAATGTGGTACACATGGGCAATAAAATTCTATTCAGCTGTAAAATGGTAAATGAGGGATGCAGATAAATCATGGAACCAGAAAACATTATAACAAGTGAGTTGACCCAGACCCAGAAAGATAAATGCTGCATGTTCTCTCTTATTTGTGGTTCCTAGTTCTGAATCTTTAGATGTGAGTACAGAACCTGGAGTATCTGCAAACACCAGGAAAGCAGAAAGAGACCACAGTGCAAGGGGATAGGAGGGATGGCAAGAGATCTCTAGTAGGACACATGCTATGAAGAAGGAAAAGGGGGGAATGGAGGGTGAAATTTAACTGGGAGGAGAAAGGAGAATGCAGAGTTCCGAGTGGGAGGGAGGAGGGATAAATAACACTAAGGATGTTTGAAAAGGCAATACGGAACATTATTTTACATTTTTAAAAATGCATATATATGTAAGTGTTTATGTTTACATATATGTGTATGTATATATACATATGTAATTTAAATGAAGTTATGATACATGAGGTGTTCCCAAGAGCCATAGACTATCTAACAAAACACCTGTGCCAGAAATTCAGTTGTTGGTCAGGCAAGTTCACAAGACTCCCAAAATGATATAGGTTCTTGCTTTTGCCCTTGGTTTCCTCCCAGAACCTGAAGGNGAGACCCTGCTCTAGATATCACACACTTTGTACATAGCCCTTGTAGGGATCAAGCTCAAACAGATCTGGNAGCCTTCTCCCTGAGGATTAGCTCTCATGGTACCTGAAGGTACTTTGCAAACTACCAAGGGAGGGAAGCAATCAGTACCCCTGCCCAACAGAAAAGCCTATGACCCTCTCCAATGACTGACTCAGTAAGGTATATTTACTTACATGACAGGGAAGCTGCACCCATGAAATCTCAACAATACGGTCAACTAAACAGGCCCTGCAGAATGACACCAGTTTGACATATCAATGTGGATGGGGGAATGTCACCTCTGTAAGAAGAAGTAGAGGTGATGAGTAGCTGCTGAGAGAGGAGGAATTGCTCTTCATCAGGGACAAGGCCCTGATAGGTCGTCCAGTCCCAAGGGGTCAGCCCTAAACACACACACATGCAATCAGCACTAAATGGACTCAGTAAGGAGTGTGTGTGTGTGTGTGTGTGTGTGTGTGTGTGTGTGTGTGTGTGTGATAATTAAAGAAGAGGTCATGAATTTGAGAGAGAGTTTGGTAGGATGAGAGAGGGGAGGGTAGAAATGATGTAAATACTGTCCTCAGATACGAAGTTATCAAAAAGTTTTAAATAAGACAAAATTAGGAACACCTTTGTATAAGCATATGACTAATCCACACATTTCAGTACTCTCAAAAGAATTATCAAATGCACCTTTGGGTAGAGTTAGATGTGGCCCCTTCACAAGATGCTTTAGCTACCCAATTCAGCTTGGAATTTGCCTATCTACCTACATTTAGCAAAAGCTGCAGCAAACGGGAGTTTTCATTCATTTTTGTTTTGTTTGGGGGATAGGGTTTTGCTCGATGGCCCATGTTAGCCTCAAAGTAGACATCATCCTGCCTCAGCCTGTTGAATGGTCAGATTACAAGCATGTGCCACCATACTTGGCTAAGTTAAATCTTTTAAAACCAGACACACTCTCTCCCCGGACAATATCTAGGAGGAGTACCCTAGTGTAGTAGACACCACATTTGACTATTTCTAATAAGATAAAAAGAACTTCATGTCAGTAGAATATGAAATGTCCTGCAACGGTCCCTCTGGAGATCTGTCAATCCTCAGGCTACTCAACTCTATGACTAGTTATTTTTGCAGTTGTCTCTGGATACCCATCCCCACCGCCAAGACACACACAGACTCCTTAGTGATCATGAGACAAAGGTCACGTTCTTATCTATAGACACAATTGCCCAACTCCAGCATCCTGCTCCTTCCTTGTACAGAAGGAACTGGCCATGACTTGGCAGCCTAAGGCTTTGCTTGGTTACTTTCATTTTCACTAGAACAACCTGTAGTTACTTTTTCTGTTGCTGGGATAAAACACCCTGACAGAAGCAGCTCCCAGAAAATAAAGTTTATTCTGGCTTACGGTTTGAAGATATATTTCCACCGTGGCACTGGAGATTTGGTGTCAGGAGTAGGAAGCCAGCTGGTCACAGTTCATCAGCAGCAAGGAAGCAGAGAAAATGAACAGGAACTGGCACCAGGCTATAAAGTCTCAAGGAGGTAGTGACCCACTTCCTCCACCAGGCTCCACCTCTTAAAGGTTCCAAAATCTTACCCAATGGCACCCCAGCTGGAAAATAAATGCTCAGACTCATGAGCTGCTTGTAGAAGACTTTTCACATTCAGACCACAGCATAAGCCAGGATACAGTGTCCTCCACTAACATCTGTATGTGAATACTTCCCTCCCACACTCTCCTCCTTGTCATCTTCTCTCTTTCCTGAAAAATGCTTATAAATCTTGTTTATTCTCTCTCTCTCTCTCTCTCTC
>LZPO01066343.1:7464-23347 GCA_001675575.1 Neotoma lepida | reverse complement strand
AGTAGTAGTAGTAGTAATAGTAGTAATAGTAGTAGTAGTAGTAGCAGTAGTAATAGTAGTAGTAGTAGTAATAGTAGTAATAGTAGTAGTAGTAGCAGCAGTAATAGTAGTAGTAGCAGTAGTAGTAGTAGCAGTAGTAATAGTAGTAGTAGTAATAGTAGTAGTAGTAGTAGTAGTAGTAGTAATAGTAGTAATCGCAGTAGTAGTAGCAGTAGTAATAGTAGTAGTAGTAATAGTAGTAGTAGTAGTAGTAGTAATAGTAGTAATCGCAGTAGTAGTAGCAGTAGTAATAGTAGTAGTAGTAGTAATAGTAGTAGTAGTAGTAGCAGTAGTAATAGTAGTAGTAGTAGTAATAGTAGTAGTAGTAGTAGCAGTAGTAATAGTAGTAGTAGTAGTAATAGTAGTAGTAATAGTAGTAGTAGTAGCAGTAGTAATAGTAGTAGTAGTAGTAGTAGTAGTAGCAGCAGTAGCTATTATTATTATTATTATTATTATTATTATTATTATTCATCTATCTGTTGTCTATCAGTAACACATCTTAGTTTTAAAGATAGGCACCTATATCAAATAAAAGGACAGACAATAGTACTCCAATTAAATGAAAGCGCATGAGGCCTCAACCCTACGCAATCCCTACAGGAAACTAAGGGATGCTGATAATGGGAGAAATAGTCTTCCCCAGGGAAGAGCAGACCAATTGGTTATCTAATACCAATTAACATCTGAGTCGATGTCTGTGGCTCCTGGTGCAACCAAGGCCATGCAGATTCCTAGGGACTGTGCTGCCACCTGGGGCTACATTGGTGTCTGAGAACCAAGCTGCCAAGGGGAACATGCTGGTTGGGGTGGCCTATGCTGCCATCTAGGGCCATGGTGACATCCAGACAAGGCTTGCTGCTGAGGACCACGTCTGGGTCCATGGTCCTACTGCAGCCAGGGAGGGGCTGTTTTGAAGTCTGTGGCCCATACTGCCACCGAGGGCCGTGTGGATGCCCGTGGTCAGGTCAGCCACCTGAGTTCATGTCAGTGGCCAAGGGACATGCTGCAACCGTGGCCAGGCAAATCTGAATGGCCTGCGATGCTACCTGATGCCATAGTGATATCTGGTCCAGGACTGCAGCAGCTGCGGGCCTTGTCTGCGTCTATGGCCCTATTGCAGCCAAGGTCAGTGTTGATGTCCGAGGTTCCTATAACCGTTGAAGGTCACATGGATGCTCAAGATCTGGGGCCAAATTAGTGTCTGATCTCAGTGGCCTGCACTGCCACCTGGGGCAATGGTGACATCTAGACCAGGCTGCTGCAAAGGATCATGTCTGGGTCCATGGTTCTACCACATCTGGGGTCTGTGTTGCTACCAAAAGTTATACGGAAACCTGAGGTAAGGGCCGCAACCTGTGACCTTGTTGGTATCTGGAAGCCATGCCACCACCTGATCTAAGGGGCCTGTGCTTCCCCCAGGGCCAAATCGGCTGTCGAGGACCATGTCTGTGGCCCATGTTGCCTCATGAAGCCATGGGAATCATGCATGATGGAACTAGAAGACCATGCTGAGCTGGCACTGCCCTTCCTTGGCCCTGGGACAGCTAGTGCTGCCTCTTGCTGGATGATGCAACAGGAGAGCTGGCCTTGACCCTCATGGGAGAGCTGGCCACCCACACTTTGGAGAGATGGCCCTATTCCTCACCCAAGGCAGGGGAGAGCTGATCCTGATGGCATGGACATAGGGAAGCTGGCTCCGCTCCTCACCTGAGGGGGTTGGCCCCAGTGGCCTGGACTGACCAGCTCGACTGCCACCAAGGCTCACCTAGGGTTGGCCCACCCTAACATCTACCCCATATATGACCTGCTGGTGCTTGTGAAGGAACTGGTCCTGTGGAACAGTAACTGTAGGATCTCCATGACTCAAGGTCCTGCAGGATATCCGAGAGAAGGTTTTGGTGAGGATCCAGTGATGATGGTATACCAGAAACCAAAGGCCTTGAACTAGACCAATGAATGACTTATTGTAATGAACATTTGCAAGTAAAACTGATTGGACAAAAGGGTGTATACTGCGTGGCACACCATGGCTCCCAATGCCACTAGAAGGAATGAAGAGGTATTGGAGAACTAGGAAAGATGGAGAAGTGAAGAGGTTTTTTTTTTTAATTATTGTTTTGTTTTTGTTCTTTGGGGTTTTGTTTTTCTCTTTCTATTAGTTTGTTTTGATTTGTTTTATATTGCAGAATATTTGTTTAACTATACAAAGATGTGTTGCATTTGTTTAATCATGAAAGATGTGTTGCTGTTTTACCTTGCCTGCCTAAGGCACCTGACTGGTCTAATAAAAAGCTGAATGGCCAACAGCAAGGGAGGCATTATAGGCAGAATTTCCAGGCAGGGAGAGTAAGTAGCAGGAGGAATTTAAGTCGAGGAAGAAAGAAAAGGAAACAACAGGGAGACAACAGGGGCCAGACAGACAGACACAGGAAGCAGGAATGTAGGACATACATAATGAAAGAAAGGTAGGAAGCCCCAAGAGAAATGTAGATGAATAGAAACAGAGTAAATTAAGTTAAAAGAGCTAGTGGGACAAGCCTAAGCTAAGGCCAAGCATTCATAATTAATAATACATCTCTGTGTCTTTATTTGGGAGAGGGTTGGCAGCCCAAAAAGTTCCAACTACAGGTTTGGTTTGCTTGGTTTTTTTTTCTTCAATTTTCATTTGGGAGGCCACTGCTGGGTGCTCAGGGGCATAGGGACAGACTGGGAGATGGGCAGAATTGGGGTGCATGATGTGAAATTCCCAAAGATTCAATAAAGAAATTATGTTTAAAAAAAAAAGAAAGAAAAAGGACAATACATACAGAGCAAAGCATACTTGAACATATAGCAGGCTGCTGAAAACCAAAGCTATGCTCTAACAACAATATAATTTAAAAATCGAATATTTGAAGTGGTATAAAAACTTAGTACTAAACTGAATGAGAGAGAAGTCAAGTCTAGGAGCTGAAAAGATGGCTCAGCAATCAGAGCTCTTGATTTGCAGAGGACTCAGTGAGGGTCCTGCACCAACATTAGGCAGCAGCGCACAGCAGCCTGGACCCAAAGCTCCAAAGGATCTGACATTCGCTTCTGGCCTCTGAGGGTACCCACACATACATGCCCATGAACACACACACACACACACACACACACACACATACAGAGAGAGAGAGAGAGAGAGAGAGAGAGAATGAAATAAATATTTTTTAAAAGGAAATCATTATAAAGTCTGTAAAAAACCATCAAACACTACTTAGAGCACTGGTTCTCAACCTTCGTAACCCTTTAATAGAGTTCTTCATGTTGTGGTGATCCTCCCCCTAACCATAAATTATTTTTCTTGCTACTTCATAACTGCTATTGTTATGAACCATAATGTAAATATCTGATACTTCTGATGGTCTCAAGTGACCACTGTAAAGTGTCATTCAACTCCCACAGGGGTTGTGACCCACAGGGTGAGAACTGCTGGCTTAGAAGAAGACATAAATATTATTTACCCATATTAAAAAGTCTTCTCTGGAAAAACTAAACTCCCTCCTTTCAGGCAGTGAGGGTGCAGATAATTCTCCAACATCGTCTTATACACAGGCCATCATTGACCGATAACAAGCAATTGAAACTCCCTTATTAACAACCTTGAGGGATGAATACTGATGGTGACATTTTCCTAGTTTTGTCTGGGTTACTTCAAAGCCATTCTATGATTCAGGGCCTGTCACTGATTTACACACTGCCCCAAAGAGAGAAAGTGTTTAGATCTCTTTTATCAAGGCACATTTATGTATGACCTTGTGTCTGAGAAGTTTCATTCATCTAAAACTAAGAACAAGAAAACACGGTGTCAACCAGAATGGTTATGTGACACTCGGGGATACCTGGTAACTGGTTTGTCCCTGAGACCTCAAGAGACTGCAGGGCAGGCAGGGTGAGAAGCAGCTCCTGTTCTGTTGCGCTGAGCTCCAGTCTGCATATGGAGCACTTGGTGACAGAGGTCTTATTCAGCTCCAGAGCCGGGCAGATGCTTTCAAGAAAGCCACTGCTGTGGTTCAAATGGAGTTCGATATTCTGTGATGCTGAGAAGACTTCCATTAGGACCTGGAGCAGTGCTTGGTCTGCTGGACCCATGTTGACCACTCCAACTTCCAGCCTAGGGATCTTGTATGGCTTGGGTGACAGTTTCCAATAGCCAGCACTGACATTTGGTGGATGCTGGGTTTGGTCATTCATAAAATTTCTCATTTTAGCTTCATTTTCATCTATATTTTTCTCCCACTCCTTCATATGTTCAAAGGCAGATGCATAGTCCTCATCTATTGTTGGTGGCTGTAATGTTTCAAAATATTTTCCCATAACTGAGTAACCTGCTCTGGGTGGCATTTTATTTCCATTTATGTAGACTTTTACACTCCTCAACAGTAACAGGCTTTCTGGGTGGTCCCCAAAGTATTGTAAATTCAGTACGTTCAAAGGCAGTGTTCTCTCTCGAAGGAATTGCAAAATAAATGGAGAACACGCAGAAACTGTGTTGCTTTCATAAGCAAAGTTTAGAGCAATGCTCAATAAATGTTCTGAAACCAATAAAGAGAAAGCTTCAGGATATACCTGCCACAACCCCTTAATTAACTGCATCTTCCAGGCAGTTTTAGGATGAAGCTTCACATAATTCTCATTTTCGGACATATTCTCCAGCGACTCTTTATTATCCACCAACTGAAGCAAATGAGACACAATTTTTGGCCCTGCCTTTGATGAAGGTTGGCTACAGACATACTTCAAAAAAATTTTGTAGGCATTCATAGCCTTCAAGGGTGAGTTAATTTGTCTCAAATAATCAAGTCCCAGATCTTGGTCTCCCTGCCTTTCTGAGCCTAGGAGCTCAGTCAGCCTCATGGCAGCAAGAAATTCTTGGAACAAAGGACTTAAGAACCGATAGACTGGTCTCAGTCTCTGGGCAGAGAATTTGCTCATCAAGCAAGTGGTCAGATCTTCATCTTCATCAACACCTGCTTCTGTGAGGTCATCACTACTGAACTCAAAGCAAAATGGAAAAAGGCCTCTCAAGGCCAGCTGGCCACATGAGGACACAGTGGCCTTGAGAGGCTCAGATGTAGCTTTGTGTTTTAAGGAAAGGTATTTCATATAGGACTTGAAAACTGCCACATCATCAAGGGACTGGCCAGAAGGATTTTGAAACCATTCAGTACAGACTGCTGCCATAAAGAGAGGAGTTTTGTGAATTCCCTGTAAATCTTCATTCATTCCAAAGTAAACCATAAACACTAGCAGACGTGAAATATTATGGAAGAATAACTTCCGTAATACAGAGACAGTGTTATAGAAGGGAAACTCTTTGATCTCTAGAATCGTATCTAGGTATGGGCGGATGTCCCTGGCCCTGTTTGGATGGACAGCAATCAATAAGCAGGTTCGGGTCAAGTAGTTTCTTGTAATCAGGGTTTCTATGGCTTGTGGGAGTGAGTCCATCCCATGGTAGTCATCCAACAGGAACAGCACCTGGTGCTTTAACTGCTGGATGATGCTGCTCAGGCACACTTCACTAATGCATCCTTCTGCCTCTAGGAGTTGGGCACAGATGATGTTGGCCAGCCCCTGGTCTGGTCTGGTGGAACCAAGGGAGATGTAGAAGACCAGATGGAACCTGTTCAGCAGGGGACAGCATCCTGATGCCCAGAGGAAAGCTATTTTCTTCAGGAAGGTTGTCTTCCCACTGCCAGTTTCCCCCTCCACACACATGACAGTGTTGAGATTGGTGAAGACCTCAGGAAGCATCAAGGCCTCTTGCACTGGCCTGCTGATGTGCTTTGTAACGATGGACAGGTCACAACCAAGCAAGTGGTCAGTGCCGAGGCCAGAACACACCTCTGGCAGATTCATGTGACAGAAAGTGGCTTTGGTGTAGGCTCCTCTCAGCTGCTCACTCAGACTCTTTGCCTCTTGAAACCACTGGGCTTCGCTGTGAGCCAGGTCTGTGGAGAGGAGGCAGGCACAGTGGGAAGAACATTGAAGTCTAGCAATCTTTTTTTTTTTTTCTTTTTGAGACATGTTTTCCCTGTGTAGCTATGGCTGTCCCGGAACTAGCTCTGTAGACCAGGCTGGCCTCAAAGTCAGAGATCTGCATGCCTCTACCTCCTGAGTGCTGGGATTAGTGAATATGCCACCATGCCCATCAAAGTCTGGCAATCCTAATGCTATGATGTTGTTTGTGTCTGCTATTTGATTCTGCCTGTCTGCTATGGATGAACTATCTATGAGCTGCCCTTTGGAATCCTATCAGACCTATCCCAGCATCAGAGTGTGGGATCACACTCTGGATTGACCTGGGGACTTGGACATAATGTGTGCTTATTAAGAATACTCTGGCACCTTAATTTCCCACTTAAGATCTCAGGAAACCAGATTGCTGCATGATGCCTTTAAGACTGGCTGGTTTAGATCTGACACAAGGACCACTGTCACTAGTCCTGCATTCACTCTCAAGATGTCACAGGAATGCTGACACTCTCTCATCCACAGTTCCCTCCATGTCAGTGCTCTCCTCTCTAGGAGCTCCTTGGACAATTATAAATACACTTTTGTTGGAAGCAATCCAGGTAAATGTGCCCCCACTCCTCCTGTATGATGCTATTCAGGTTGTTTCATTGAGTGCTGACAAATGCTTTGCAGCTGTGGCTTCCTGGAGCATGCTGACCTTTCTTTGACCCTGGGTGCTGAGGCACGTGGCAGGGCCATTCTCAGAAGGTATATAAGAAAGCTGCTTCTAATTCCAGGAGGCTTGAGCTAGTTCTAGTCCCAGCAGAGAGAGATGCTTGGTGAATAAAGGTCCTGGATGCTTGCAATCTGACAGTGTGTGCTGCGTTCAATCCCGACTCCCTCCGCCAGATTCAGACTTGTGCCGTGCGGCACACTTTCCTTTCAAATCCCTATGTAGAAATACACACAATCCCATGTTGCTTTCAAGTTCTTACCAGCCATGGTAGCGGGAACTGCCACTGGATCCTTGTGATTGCTTTTACCTGTGGTGTCCTTCGAAAGAGAAATCCTATATTAAATCAAAACTTGGTATTAAATCAAGATTGGGTATGATATTATCATTCATAATATAATCAATAATATTATCAGTCAAATTGATAATACAATCAATCAAACCCCAACATCCTCTTAACACAGCCTACACTCAGTGCTGATTGAAGGAAGGAGTGCTCCAGATATGAAAGACTAAATCTCACACATCTGCAAGAGTGTGTTCCCTATGGTACATGCACGGTATATGCATCCTCTCTGTGGGTGAGCGCTAGGTGGGTAATCAAAATTGTAGTGTGTAGAACAAAAATGGTCCTGCAAAAGCATTAAGTATTGCCTCCACCTTGGTTATCAGTACCTACGTATGTAATACCACATACTGGGGTGGAGAAAGGTTATTANGCATGCATGCACACACACAGTTTTTTGTGTTCTCTTTCCTGAGACAAGGTTTAATGTAGACTAGGGTGATCCTCCCTCTATTTCCCAAGTGCTGGGATTAAAGGCATGAATCATAACACCTGGCTTCAATGTCTTGCTTTTTATTTTTGTTTCTGTTTTGAGACAGAGTCTTGTTTAACCTAGACTGGCCTCAAACTTAGTATGGTGTCTGACCAGGACTTTGAACTTCTGATCCCCTTCCTCCACCTCCCATTGCTGTGACTCCAGGTATCCCCACCACACCGAGTTTGATCAGTGCTGAGGATACACAGGACTTTATGTATACTGGGCAAACACTTTGCCAGCTGTCTTATACACCCCCAATGATTGCAATGTCATTTTAAACTTANAAATCCAAGAGGTTAATCAACTGAACTGAGTTGTTTCTCCTTTTGTTTTCCTTTCCTTCCCCTGGTTTTGCTTTGTTTTATTTGTTTTTTGATAAGGAGGCTCATACTTAAGGGCAGCCTTAAACTATTGCTAGCCTTGAACTCATGGCCACTTGTGCCTCAGTCTCCAGAGCTCTGGACTGCAGTCATGGGGCATCGTGCCAAGCTTTGTTTCTTTTCGNGCATGACAGACATAGTATACTACCATACTACCTCCAAGTGAGGAAGTGTTTGTGACTGACTATTCAAATGATAGTTTGCATCCCTGAGAAATATAGGTTCAAACTATTATCTGGATTACAATTTTGCTAGGCATCATTTTTGTTAAGGAAACACATCTACAGGCCAGTGATGTAGGTCAGTTACAGAGTCCTTGCCTGCATTTGATCTCCAGCACTACAAGAAATAAAGTAAAACAATAATCAAAACTCAGCAGTGTATGCTGGCACATAGACTTACAATCCTAACACTTGGAAAGGTAACGCCGGAGAATCATAAATTCTACACCAGTATGGGATACATAGAAAGTTCAAGGTCAGCCTAGATCTCATACTAAGAAGCTGTCTCAAGCAAAAAACTGAGCAAACACAATGAAATGTACCGCAAAGATCTCTAAATACCAAGTAGGAAGTCAAGCCTACTGCCTAAAGATCACAGATTGGATCCATTGAACTCAGACGCTGGTGAAGTCTAAACCTGAAAGATTGTGAAGAATCCCATTAGGAGAAGGGATTGCACATTCATAAAGCTAGGCATTGTCTTCTGTTCACCATGAAGCCCTATCTACAGCTATCAGACAGTAATTGCTTAGTAAATTACTGTATAATTTATTAAATTCTATATTGACAATGGGCAATTGCTGTTCAAAACAGTGTTCAAACACAGGACCATGTACTGCGAGTCAGAGAAGGGGCAGTGTCCATTACCATGTCCTCTGGAACTGTGCAGTGGCTCTGAAGGGCAGGAATCACTTCTGCAGAGGTCTTCAGGTTTTGGAGAAAGACACAGCTAAGCAGAAAAGATAAAAATCATAAAATAGGTCCATGCAAGTAAGCATTTGTATTAGGTTTTTAACACAGACACAGAAACCATAATGAAATAGCTAACATTTTCAGCAATTCTGTTAGTGTCCTATTATGTAAGACATTCACAGCTTGGTGGTAGTGGCTCACAGCTTTAATCCCAGCACTTGGGAGGCAGAGGCAGACAGATCTCTGTGTGTTCGAGGCCAGCCTGGTCTACACAGTGAGTTCCAGGACAGCCAGGCGACACAGAGAAAGTGTCTTGAAAAAAAAAAAAGATATTCACACTTTGACTTTCAACAACTTAGTGCCTGTGGTTTGTAAAGTGATGGTGAGAATATGCAGAGAATATGGTGGAATGAATACATATAGTTAATGCCTGTCTATGCAAACAGATATAATGAACTTAGAGACTCAAAAATAGTAAGCCTGCACTGTCAAATGGCTTAGTCCTGGAAACCTAACTGGGATGACACAGGAGTGAAGAAGAAATGACACAGATACAGAAAAGCTGGGATCTGNTGGGGTGTGCTCACTCTGGANGGCACCAATTCAACTCAGAAACTCAGCCCCTTTATTATGTACAACATGGGGAAGAGGAGGGGTGGTTAGCTAGTCTCTGTGGGATGTCTCCGAAGGGAAGCAATCTCAGGCTGTAAACATCAGGTAGGAGGAAGCATCAGGGGATGCATTCTGCACCCACTATACACTGTCAACATCCACACTCCAGAGGAAGGCTTTGCCACTCTCATGGGTCTGAGGCAATGAGGTGCTTGATATGGCCGTGCAGATGTCAATAACATACTTTCACTCAAGTCTTCCTCTGCTCTCCACACAGGACTGATAAGACTCTAGCCTAGCTCCAAGTCAGTGAAGACTCAAGAGAGTAAGGTGCAGAGTGATGGAGGGCATTCCGTCTTCCTCTGACCTCCACCAGCACACACGGTGCACACTTGCATGTGCGGGCACGTGCAAGCGTGCGAGCATACCCNCACACACACACACATACACACTAAATAAATAAATTTCTAAAAGAGTGAAAAAAAGGGGAAACGTCATCTATATAGGGAAGTGGGGGACAGACACAACAGAGAAACAAAACCTGGAGGCTTGGCTCAGCCCAGAATAGGGTCAAAGCATGTGGGCTTCTCAGTCACCCCTGCTGTCTTTTCAGGGCTGTGAATCAACTCACTGGAGGCAGAGCAAGGGCATGGCAACAGTCCCCTGGGCACCTCAATCTCGTAGGTCCTTGTTGCTGTCATGACAGCTGAGAGGTACTGAAACCAAGTGAGAGAAATAACACACTCCTCAGTGAGTCCAGGGACCTGGCTGCCCTGTCCATGCTCCACTGAGCTCCTCTCTGCAACTGAGAAGGGAGCTGCGCAGTTGGGAAGGCCCTTATTGAAAAGTTGAGAGACCATGACAATACAGCAGTCTCTCACTGAGCAGACCACTACTTTTAGCAAGTGAGTGGAAGCAAAACAGCAGCATCAGGAAAAAGTCCAAGAACTTAGTGATGTTGCAAGACATCAACCACAGTCACACTAGTTGTGAGAGTCCAGCAAGAGAACAAGGAACTGACATCCTTGGAAGAACACCAGTCTGCACTGAACTAAGAATAAGAAAGTACCTGAAACAAAGGTTAGAGTGCCAAGGGATGGCAAAAATGATGGTCAAGATATAATACTGAAGTCAAAAGAGCAACACTCAAGACTAGCATGGTACATCTCTGCACATCCTTGAAGCAACTCAGCATGGACTGGAGAGGAGGCACTTGGAAGCAAATTAGAATGAGTTACAAGCACCTATTGACCAGATCACTGAGAAGGCAGCAGCAATGAGGAAAGCCATTGAAATTGATGAGAAGCAGGGTTGCAAGTAACAGGAGTGAGTATTTCAACTCCAAGAAACAAAAGCTTGACAGAAATCCTTCNGATAACTGAGAATCCTTTTTGAACATTCGAATAGATAAAGCATCAGAGAGCACATCTTTATCATCATCAGTGAGTAACAGTGTCCTCAGTCTAAGGAGGAGCTAGGTGGCTTTCTGCATGGTCATTAGGACTGGCCTAGAAGTAATGGATGAATGAATGAATGTAAAACCCAGCTTCAATCAGCCTTTTCCCCTGTATGTACAAGTAACCGACTAGAAGACAGAACAGAAGAATGGATAGTTGGTGGTCATAAAATTAGATTCCCAAACATAATTAGAAAGGAGAAGCTGAGATGCTGACTAGTGAAGAGCGTGTCATCACAGTGATGCTGAGTACTGTAGAGCTTCAGAAGTGCTGTTGGCTTCCTAGATGGTATGGAGGTCAGCTTGAATAGTCCCAGTAAACATCTGGAAATCTTGAATTATCTCAATTTTAAAATATAAGTTTTGCCATAATTTTCTGACAGGAAGATCTTCAATCTAAGGCTTCCTTCTCCTTCAGTGTCAGGGTTAACAAACAGCTTATGTACAATGAAGCTTCTGCCTTAGTGGCTGTCCATCATCTTTTCCATTCATATAAATTCTTTGTCAAGGAAATTCAGGTTTATAGGCTATAAGAATGTGTTACATACACCACGAACAGAAGGAATGTAATTATACCTAATTACCATAACTCATTTAGCCAGCAGCTATCCATGACCTGTTTGAGGGTATGCAATACCACTACAGGAATAAAAAAGAAAGACATTACTTCCTAAGAAAGACAACCTCATAATAGACACATTCAGGACACATTAAACTACTTTGAAAGACTTTGGTTTGAAATGCTTTGGTTCTTGGTGAAACTGGCTTTTCCTCTTCTCTATCTGATGTTTAAGGATACAAGACAGTTGACAAGTTTAATGTAACAAGATAGGTATGGTCATCTTCAAGTAAATTTGAAATTGTTCTGGATCAGAAAATTCTTTTGTTTTTATTTGAAAATTACTTATGAAATACTTTAAAAGTGGATGCAAATTCTGAAAACGAAATTCTAGTCTGAGTCTAAACTCAATTTGGTTCTCATAGCCTGTAAGGTTTTTCTTACAACCTGTGATTCAGAAAAAAAAAACAGTGGAAACATGAATCTACAGACAATATGTAAAGTTTTTAAAGCTACAAGATACAGAAATGCACTTTAATACCAGTTGAAACTAAATTGTTTTTATTTTGTAGTAATTAGAAGAAAAAGACAAAAGATTATCAAATTTGGTTAAATATATTACACTCATGTATATCAACTATGCATTAAACATAATATAAATATGCCAGGCAGTGATGGTGCACACCTTTAATCCCAGCACATAGAAGGCAGAGGCAGGAGGACCTCTGTGAGTTTTATGCCAGCCAGGTCTATAGAGTGCATTCTAAGACAGCCAGGGAAACTGCGTCTCAAAAAAATGAAAAACAAAACAAAAAAATAACATAAATAGAAAGTTCTACTTTAGAGTATATCATTTGTCAAATTACCATTACTTTGCATTGTAATTTTAAGTGTAATTTCATATATTGGCAAAATTCAAAGTACTTTTCACTTCAAAAATTTTCTACCTTAAGTTTGAGGTAAGGAAGTAAAAGGGTCTTAAGAAATGGCCAATGACCCAGACATTAAATAGAGATCTCATATGGAGGCCTTAATATATTTTATATAATTCAATTTATTTTTAAGATTTTTCTATTTTTTTAAAAGTATCCCTTAATTTAATGATATATTCATTCATGTGGTTTTATCCCAGGTCAGAATTTAAAAGAAAGACAGAGAGAAAGGGAGAAGAGAGAGAGAGAATCTTCACAGCTGAGATGAAGTCAGAGGCGATTCATTGAGTCAGCTCTGTTGTAAAATATTACTTGAGGAATAATTATTTTTATAAGAATATCATTTATCCTTTGTTTTCTTGGATATAATTTTAAGTTTGTGAGTATTGACAGACATTTACTTTGCTTTTAGGAAGATTTTCCATCCCAAAAAATTTAAGTTTACAACTGAGAGAATATTCTGAAGAGGAACCTATTATATCAATAAAGATGTCTGTTTAAAACTGGCAAAAAAAGAAAAACAAAATTTAGTATATAGTTACAACTACTGCAGAAGATATTGTGAAACAAACAAACAAAATGAGATCCCAGTGCACCACCTACAAGAGATTCACATTAAATGTAAAGCCACACAACATAAAATTTAAATTTAAATTAAAAATATGTAATGTGCAAGAAATGGGAAANGCTAAGCTGATAAATGCTTGCAGGGCAGGCATGAGGAACAGAGCTCAGACCCNCAGCACCACNTGAAGAGCCAGGCTCAGCAGAGCTCTCCTACAATCCCAGTGCTGGGAAGGCAGAGACAGGAGGGTCCCCAGCGCTTGCTTACTGGCCAGCCTGTCTAGTCTCATGGACAAGCTCAGGTTCAGTGAGAAAGTGGACAGAACTGGACGGTAAGAGCATGTCCTGAAGACACAACACACTTCAGTTTCAGGACATAGAGCAATCAAGGTGGAACTGATCTGAAAACTTCCTCCCCACTGTTTAATTTCCTGGTGCTGGAGGTTGCTATGCAGGCCTCCCGGTGCTGGGGGTTGCTATGCAGGCCTCTGTGGGAAGGCCTCCAACGGTATTTATTATGCAGCAGCAAATCCTGCATGTTCCAAAACTGATCTTCTAGGCAAGATACACACAATGGTGAAACAGTGGCATGAAGATTATGGAGAGAACCAATATGGAGGCAAATCATTTTGGGTTTTTTTTCCAGACATACTCCAGGGAATGGAATTCATATCGGGTCTGCAACCCAACAAAAGCTCATAGTGCAGGAGGTCACAGGATTTATGGGGTAAATCTACTGATGTTGCTGCTAAATGAACATGTTGTCAAGCTATTTCCTGAATATTTATATTCATACATATACAGTAATAGTGTCCTTAAACTTTGCCAGGAAATCTTATCTCTGTAGTGGTCGGCAGTTAACGCAGAGACTCCTAACTGGTCAGAGCACTGAGAATAGTTGCTTCTCAATTACTCAGTTATAAATGGGAAATCTATATCAGCCCCTATAGCTCGAATACTAATTTGTCTTAATAAAAACCAGGAGCCAGATATCAGGGTAAATGCTGAAAGATCAGAGAGAAAAAGAAACAAGCCACTAGAGAATTCTCAGGCCAAAAGGTGGGGGGAGATCCTGTCTCTACAAATCCTCAGACTGAATGGCCCAAGAGGCCTGTTTCCACCCCCCTTACATTCCTGTCTCCACCTCCCTAGCGCCAGGATTAAAGGCATGATCCTCCANCGCCAGGCTCTGTTTCTCTTTTAGACTGATTCAATCTCAGGTAGCCCAGGATGGCCTTGAACACCTGACCTTCCTGCTTCCTCCTCCCAAGTGCTGAGATTAAAGGTGTATGCTACCACTACCTGGCCTCTATGGCTAACTAAAACATAAAAATAGAGGTGATAGATTTTTTTAGAAAAAGTTCTAAATACAACTAGATTGCATGTTAAGTTACCAACCCAACAATTAAGAGGGCCCTGTATTCACAATTTACGACCTACTCCATCCAAATAAAGAGAAAAGAGTGAGCACTGCTCTCCAGCATCTTCAAACCTCACACTGAGAAGGAAATAGTCTTAGTTACAGAAGTTGAGAGGGGATCTCACTATGTAGTCCCAGCTGCCCTCCAACACATGATCCTAAGAGGAGGGGCTATTGGGAGTGAGAGGAGTACAAGAGAAGGTAACAGGAGGGTGGTGGTGACCATAATTGAAGTACACTGAGTACATGTATAAATACGTCACAATGAAACCCATTGTTACTTAAAACTAATATCTAGTAACAAACACACTTTAAAAGAATCTTTCTAAGCATTTGTCCTATTATCACCATTCTATCTCATAAATAGATAATCGTTTTCAAAAGCTAAACAAATTAGACTTCAGTTCTTCTAACACCAAAATAATGTAGTACAATTTTACTTAGACTCTGGCTCCACAAAGGATTCCTGTGGAACTAAACAGAACAGGAGACTCCAATGCAGCAGCTATAGCTCTTCAAGCCTGCAAAGGACTGTCAAAAGACATCTTCAACTGTGCTTTTCTTTCTTAACTCATAACTGCTTGATTTTAAAAATAAACTGATTTTAAAATCAATCATACTAAAGTGTTTATATAAAACGAAACTACACAACGTTCTTCCTTCAGTCTCTGAGNACTGGGACTACAGGTGTGCACCACTGCATCCAGCCAAAAATANTCACTCTTAACTCTGCACATATTGATATTTACTTCTGAAAAAATTCTTGATAATTACTTAGTGAAAACAACAAATTTCTTCTTGCAATTGAACATTTCTAGAGAGTTTTTATGTGTAGAAAATGGGTAAAAATAAACTCGAAGACAGACAGAAAAGGGGTGAGAGTAGCTCAACAGTAAAGGACTTGCCTAGTGTGCCCAAATCACTGGTTCCATCCCCAGCACCGGGANAAGAAAATCACAGAAAAGAAACATTTTTGTGTGAAATCTTAGATATTGGAAACAGGAAATTCTAGAAGCTTCTAGAAGAAACAGGAGGGGGAAAGTAGTTTCTAATCAAAGGAATCAAAACAGTATGGGACTGCCAGGCANNGCCTNGACNCTNGTCACTTTGGGCTGATGAAGGAAGATCATGAGTTCAAATCCAACCTGAGATACCTAGAAAGTTTGGGGTGGTGTGGGCTACATAGCAAGATGCTGTCTTTAAAATTATATATATCGACCCAGTCAAAACCAAGTCTAACTATGAGAGGAAGGGAGGATGTCATGGAAGGAAAGAGAGGAAGATAAAAGTTTGTGTCCTTCACAGTGGGAACCAGAGGAGTGGGCTGAGACGATCCACAGACAAAGCAGGCTGGGGAGCAGTGAGGAGTAACTGTTGAAGTACATCAGAGTTAAGGGAATTCACTGTGCTCACTTGGGATAAAACTTGGTGTGATCTTCTAACGGGTCGTCACCTTCCTCCCAATTTTCCA
>LZPO01066342.1:229076-275621 GCA_001675575.1 Neotoma lepida | reverse complement strand
CACATACCACACACACACACACACCACACACACACAGACACACACACAGACACACACACCACACACACACATACACACATTCAGCACTGATCAGACACCACAGAAGTCCAAACAGACACAGGGAACACATCTTCCACTTAGAACATGCAAAACAAAATAAAACAAAACAAACAAACAAACAAATAAAAACACCTGGCACCAGTTTACAAAGCTCATCTATTGCTCTTTAACCAGCCTTGACAAAGTGTTCTGCAAAACCAACAACCAAGTGGGAACTGCAGAGGACATCNAAGGGGACAACAGGCTTCTTGTTATCTTCCCTTCTCTCTGTGAGAGACATTCAGTCCATGCTACTAANAGGAACAAAATCNATGACATGGGGTTAACTAACTCCTAACAATCTTAGGAAATCTCATTTGAGGATAATCCTGCTTTCTATATATTTTTACTACCTGCAAAAAAGATTTTTATTATTTTTAAAATTATGTGTATGTATATGTGCACATAGGCAGGTACCTAAGAAGGCCACAGGGGCATCAGAACCCCAGAACTGGAGTTACAGGTGCCTGTGAACTGCCTGAGTAGGTGCTGGGAACAGAACTCAGGTCCACCAGAGCCAGACACGCTCTTAACCACTGAGCTGTCTCTTCAGCCCTATATATTTCTTAGTAACACGTGGCTCTGTGTTACATTTGCCCCTGGGACCCCTCCCTCTTTGGGACAGAGAAGTCACACTATGCTGCACTACTTCCCTTCTCCCTAGCTTCCTTACTCATGCCTTTGTTTAGGGACTGGCACNTCCCTCAGTCTCTGCTGGGAAATGGCCACCTAGCTGCACACACTGCCTTAGAGGATTCTTTCTCACACCTCCACCTTCTCCAGGGACTGCTGACAGCTCTCATCTTCTCATTGAACTCCGAGTCTCCTATTTTCAAAGTCCTACTTCCGCTTGCTTATTCCTATATGACATAATATCCTTATACTGCTCACGTGCCCCAGTGAAAATTGCATTTCCCTTACAAACTAGCTGTCCTCCTTGACTTGCATGGACAGAAGTGACTTCATTTAGACCCTCTATCTTCAGTATTCTCGGAGCTGGATTCCCTGCAACCCCCTACCATCAGTCAAGCACTGAGTACTGAGCCCTCCCTCCCTCCCTCCTTTCCTCCCTCCCACTCTACTCCAAGTTCAGGCAGATCTCTGTGACATCTTAGGCACAGAACCCTNCCCTTACAATCCGCCCACATGAGCTAACACCAATATTTTCAAAACATGGTTTTAATAGCAGTCAATTAGAGAAAAACCTAGAGATTCCTAGAGGCTATGGGACCATAAAGCCAAATATTAGCTCACAGTATCAAGGCGCCCAGTAATATTTAATATTACTTATCTGTGTGTATATGTGTATGTGCATGTGCGTGCNTGTGTGCGCGCGCGTGCTCGCGCATGTGTAGCAGGGGCTGTGGACNACTCTATAGAGTCAGCTCTTTTCTTCCACCTTCACACGGGTTCTGAGAATTGAACTCAAGGTCGTCCGGCTTATGTGGTAACTGAGCTACCTTACCGATCCCAGTTTTTTTCATCTTAAAAACAATACTCAAATTATCCTTGTAGAATTTCTAAAGTACCCATGCTTGCTCTAAAGTATGCATTTCATTTAGTCTGCATGTAGGAGCCCAAAGCAGTTGGAGGCAGGAGTCATGAGGAAGGCTCTGGCTCCCACCAGCTTGTACTCTAGTGGTGGAAAAGAATAACTGCTGCATTATTTCCAACACCACAGTAAGATAGAGATTCGGGCACCAGATACCTATAAAAGCTATCTATAAAAGCTCAGAGAAGGCTGGCAAGATGGCTCAGTGGGTAAAGGCCTTCAGNCCAAGCCTGAAGATGGTCCCTGGAACCCACACGGTAGAAGAAGAAAATCAAGTTGTTTACAGGTCTTCTGCTGTCTACACATGCACTGCACACACATACACACAAATATAAATCAACAAATGCTAAAAGACAACAGTGGAACCCTACCAACTCAGAGGGACATTTCACTCTAAGAGCATGTGTATGCGCTGAGTCCTGGCAGATGAAAGGGGTGTGTAATTCTCATGACAACCTATGTATGAATGTGTAAGTATTTCATGCCCATATTCTCTGGCTTCTTCAGAAGGTTCACTTGAGAGCTCCCAGGGCGACTGTCCCTCAGGGGACTGTGTCCTATGGAATCAGTTTGTATCTTCACAGCACCTAGCATAATAGTGGGCATGGGGTGAGTACTTCATAAATATTTGTTATTTTACTGTCACTTTGGCAAAGTATCTTACGTAGTCATTTCTAAACAATTTCTCCTGTAGTAGTAATGATGTTGTGCCAGTGAAATTAATGAAAGGTGCTGTCATAAAAACAAAACACACTAAACACTGTCATTGATCAGTTGGCTTCTTAAGAACATGACACCAGAAAGTAACGGTGAGTCTCTATCAACTCAAGTCTCAGTTAGTGCACAAGGACACATTCATAAGTGTGCAGTCTTCAAAATTCACGGCAAACAAGCACAGTTGAGTTAGGATTTGACAGTATTAACTAGTGTTGATTCATACACTAGTTGCTCTTACAGGTAAAATTCCATTATAACAAACAAGAAACCATCTGTGGAATGTTCCCAAGCTCCTTCCACTATCCCAGGGAATAGTTCACAGAAACCATTTCTGGAGTTTTAAGCTCTATAGTTCCTTTGGTTTGTTTGATTGGTTTTTTGTTTATTTGTTTGTTTTTTGAGACAGGGTTTCTCTGTGTAGCCCTGGCTGTTCTGGAACTCACTTTGTAGACCAGGTTGGCCTCAAACTCACAGAGATCAGCCTGCCTCTGCCTCCCGAGTGCTGGGATTAAAGGCGTGTGCTACCACCGCCTGGCAGGTTCTATGTATATTCTATGTATATTACAGAGAAACAAGTATTCTCTGTAATCTTATTCTAACCAACAATCACTTTTTTAACACTGAGAAAAGAAACTTTTTTGTTATAAAAACAACAAAGCTTAAGTTCCTCAACACCTTGTTTTACAAACATCCCTTGTGTGTAGTATGCAGGTCACTGCCACTTTTGTACTGTGAATAAATACACTAGTTGGCAGTGCTGTCACCAACGGTCACAGGCTGTCGGCGGCAGATACTGGCCTGTTCATTGATNTTCATTTTCTTGTTGTTTCTTCAAATAGTGAAACAACTGTTCTCCAATCTCCTCTGCCACTTCGTGCCTTCTGACTTCCCAATATCAAAAGCCAAAGATGATCAACTTAAAATATCTTTGGGCTTAGTATAGGACAGGTGTGTGTGTGTGTGTGTGTGTGTGTGTGTGTGTGTGTGTGGAGGGATGATGACCCTGTCCCAAGAATTGGGGAAAAGCTTTTTGGGCCCTCTGAATCAGTCATACATTCCATATATTTCTACTTAATAGCCTGTAAAGTCAAGGCTTGGGGTCAGCACTGCTTCATTGCTGAGGAACAAGGTTTGAAAGGGTCATAGCTTTTAGCAGTCTATTTGATTTCATGAAATGTCATTGTCCCCCAGTCAGCCTAGCCTCTAGGATGTGCCATATTGGGATTTTACCTGTATTATTAGTTTCTCACACAGATCCAAAACTACAGCACACTCACTGCAATGGGACCGTTTTGCTTTCAAAATCTTCTAGTAGTAGGTACTCCTCTCCTTCTTCAGAAACAAAAGATGACCCTTGGCTGGTTTATAATCACATAAGAAATGGAGCAAGGTCACCATTTACAAGTCAGTGACATCTGTCAAGCAAGTAACACCTGTGAGTCTGTAACAAAAACTGTGAGACTCTTTCCAAAGAGCCTTGTAGGTAAACTGATTGGTCATGATGCCAGAAACTGTGTTCCATCACCAAAAGACCTCTCAGATAACAGAAACCATTAACAAAGGATTGTTATACACGCACAATACAAACCTGCAGGGGAAGCCTATTGAGATGGTTCCATGTAAACTTCAAGGTTTAAAAAANTCTAAAGACTTTTAAATGTATACACACACACATGTGCACGTATGCACGCATGCATGCATTCACTCACACACATTCACACTCACACACATATGATGGCATGCACCATGTACCTGGCGGGTTCGGGCTTCTTGCTTTGACAGTTGATCAGCAAGAGGTAGTCTTGTGGATCGTCCTGGAGGCCTAGAGTATCTGGGTGTGGCGGGAGGCTGATGAGCTGGTAAGAAGGAGGTAGTGCGACTGAAGAGGCTTCCGGCTGGGTGGAGGCTGGGGCTGTGTTTACAGCGAAAGGTGAATCAACTGGTGCTTGCGAGGAGTTGCCGAGGGGCTTCACCGGATCTGGAATAGAGTTCAGTTTTCAGTCTATCACAGGTAAGACCTTGCTGTTGTTGTAGACTAAGCTACTTTGAAAGTTTGGAGATAAACTGCTTTAATGCATGAAACCAGAATAAATGCTAACAGTGTTGGTTAAAACAAATACTACCTAAGGCCATAGGCAGTGGTACACGTGTGCAATGCTAGCTATTCAGAAGGCTGATGTGTGAACTCAGGAGTTCAAGGCCAATCTGGGCAAGAGAACAAGATGACACCTCAGAACAAAGCAACACATACTATCTAAATAGCAACATTTATATGCTAATTGAGTCTTGTCAAGATATCTGACCTCTGAAGGACAACCTTTCCTTTAGTCCAGGGGCCCTAAAGAAGTCACAGTTGAGGCTGAGGAGATGCTCAGTTAGTTGGTTAATTGCCTGCCACACAAGCAGGAGAGCCTAAGCTGAGATTCCCAAAATGTGCACGAAAGCCAAGCAGATCCCTGAAGCTCACTGGCCACTTACTCTAACCCTCTTGATGAGCTCTAGACAGAGTAAGAGGCTTTGACTTAAAATGGACAGAGATAGAGAAAGACATCTGATAACGACCTCTGGACCCCATATGCATGTGCACATGCCTATACCTGCTTCCCACGAGGCCATGAGAACGTAACCCTGAAAAAGTCTTGAAACCATTTACATTAAAATAAAAATGTTCTATGATCTTCACAGGACACATTTTTAAATGTTAATTTAGCGTGCATAGGTGTTTTGCCTGCATATATGTCTGTGCACTATATGCATGTTTGGTGCCCTTGGAGGACAGAAGAGAGCATTGGATGCCCTGGAACTGGAGTTACAGATGGTCATGAGCTACCATGTAGGAGCTGGGAATGGAGCCTGGGTCTTCTGCAACAACAGCCAGTACTTTTAACCCCTGAGCCATCTCTCCAGTCCCAAGAGACAGGTTTTTTGTTTTTAGATTTTTTTTCCTGCTCATTCTTTCCTTCCTATGTCTTACTAGGCTGGGGGAAATCTGTCTAATTCAGAGGCTAGTGAAGACTAGTGAACTCTTCCTCCTCAGGCATCAGAGCCTCTGCCCTGGGCTCACACCCACACCAGGCTGTTTGCAGTCAGGGAGCGAAGAAGCAATTCACGTTTTTTGTTTTGTTCCAAAACAGTAAACGAAAATTGTGCAGAAGGACATGACTAGAAAATCAGTTGCACATCTAGAAATAAAAGCTCTGCAGTTTCTGACACGACAAAGTATAAGTTTAAAGGCCCCAGACAGACTGTGATCAGTTATTCTGCTTAGAAACACAAGGTCATCATAGCCAAGGAAAAGGCAAATCCTTAGCTGTGAATGAACAGAAAAGAGAAGGGTGAGGGAAAGTCCGGTTTTAANAGAATAAGAGACGTAAAACACGCCAAAAAATGCTAAAGGGATGAATACTCCATCAACTCTGATGGAATCCGAGTCATTTAACCTGGTGACCTGAGATCAGTCTCCAGAACTACATGGAGGAGAGAAGTGCATATTGTTCTCTGACCTTCTGTTCTGTGGCATGCATGCGCANGCACACTCCCCCCACGAACGTGCACACACGCGGACAGATAAACACCCCCACATAAATAAATGATGTCAATTTTAAAACTTTGAATTATGCCTATACAGCCTCTAATGTAAGATTTCCGTTAGAGTCAAACAATTGGTCCAGAAAAGACTCCTGTTCAACCTTACAGGCTTGTGACTTCAGCCTCTGCTGGGCTACAAGCGCCGTGGTGTAGACCANGCCATGGTGTAGACCACTCTGCTCTCTGCCCTGTTTGGATTTCTGACTTTTACTCTCTCTATGTATCTCCTAAGAAACAAACACTGGCTCAAAGTTTGTGTACATGTATAAAATCATTTCCATTTCTTAACTCGGAATATACCAAGAGTATAATTAACACCCATTAAAGGCTTAATAAACCATTGGAGCAAACTCCTAATTGAAATTTACTTAGAAAGCTCGTAAGCACTGCTAAGGTGAGGCTTTCCAGCAAAACTTCAGTGCAGAGGTGGAGATTATGGTTGAGTAGATCCACAAANATTAACCAGNTCCCATGACCCCTCACCGTCTGTATTGGTTTATACTATTTAGGACCATCATGCTTTGTGTCAGAAAGTAAATATAGGGGATTGACAAGAATGGGGGAGGAGAAAAGGTGTGGTGGTGAATATGATCAAAACACACTATGCACATGTATGAAACGTCATATCAAACCTACTATCATATATACTATATGATAATAAAGATTTAATGGCTCAACAGGTAAAGGTGTTTGCTGCCACGCTTGATGACCTTAAGTCTGTCCCCAGGACCCACATGGTGGAAGGAGAAGACTCCTACAGGTTATCCTATGACCTAGGAGCCACTGTCAGTGAAGCAAACAGCAGCTTCTACAGCTTAATCAACCAAANAGGACCCTGAACCACTCGCTCACTTCATAACTTCTTGTTTACTGTGTTTCAAGAACAAAATGTCTCTTAACTTTCCAAGCCTCTATCTCTCAAACATTTCAAAAGCCTCCTCGGAGCCTTTTAATCCTTAGGAGATGCTGACAAATGCCATCNTTCTTATTCAGAGGTCTGATGGCATGAAAATCAATTGGGGGCAGTTTAGAAATCTATGAGCCTGGGCTCTACAACAGGCATCCATTGAATCATGGCTAAAACTGTGCAATAGTTTCAAACAGAAGAGCTACACGTTCTGGTTGAACTGCTTCTCAGAGAAATGCAAAGCCCACTGGCAAGGCCAACATGAACCGCTAACTAATATCAAATGTTGTTGACAATATGGCTAACAATTTGTCATACACTTCTGGTAGGAAGGCAGTCGGTACAATGACTTTGAAGACATAAAGCTATGAATTTTACAAATGCTAAATTGCAAATATCCTATGATGTGGCAGTTTTACTCACAGGCACGGGTCTGAAAGAACTAAGAGCTAATGTCTACCAAAAGACACACACCACATAACGGGCTGGAGAGATGGCTCAGCTGTCTTGCAGAGGAGCTGAGTTTGGTTCCTGATACACACACTAGGCAGTTCCCAACTACCTAGTAGGAACCCCAGCTCCAAGAGATCCAATGCCCTCTTCTGGCCTCCCTGGCACCTGTACTCAGCACTCGAGTGTACAGACAGACAGACAGACAGACAGACACACACACACACACACACACACACACTAATAAAAAGAATCTTTTTGTTTTAAAAAGACACATAAGAATGTTCACACTTTGTTTGTAGAACAAATGAGATGTCCATCTACCAACATTCAAATAGATCCATATTGTATGACAGTCACAGGATAGAATGCTGCATGGGAAAAATCGCCACACATGTCAGCATGGTGACTCCTAGGGACTTAATGTTGGAGGAGGGAAGCCAGACTCAAGGATTCTGCCACAAAGTGTTCAAAACAGGCAAAATCAATGAATTAACAGAAGTTAAAAATATCCCAAATTTACTTTGAAAGGGATATCTCTAGAAAAAGGATTCTCTGGTGGAGTGTGAATGCTGAAATTCTTAATCTGAGCTGGAACTTTGGGGCACATGTATGTTTACATGTGTGCAGATGAAGCAAGGCACTGACAATCTATGCCTACACCATAGTAATAATAGATAACATTTCAATAAAAACAGTAAAAAGAGAGCTAGGTGTGGAGGTACACACCTAAATTCCAGTATCTGAGATATAGAGGCAAGAGAATCTGAGTTTGAGACCTGTCTCAAAAAAAATATTAAAGTAAGCTTTACTTATTAGTTCATGTGTAAAGGTGTTTGCATGTATTATGTCTGTGCACCACTCACCTGCCTGGTGCCTGCAGAAGTTAGAGGATGTTATCTGGTCCCCAGAACTGGAGTTACAGGCAGTTGTGATTGCTATGTGGGTGCTGGGAATTGAACGTGGTTCCTCTGGAAGAGCAGCCACTGAGCCATCTCTCCAGACCCAGTAAAAAGAAACTCAAAAGTTCTTGATTAATACTGCTTTATGGAAAAGGAGACCCTCAATGCCCCCCCCCCCACTTTCTTTCCTTTCCACCTCCGAGAAACCGTCTTCCATGTCTGTAGAGCCAAGAATGACCTTGAACTTCTGGTCCTTCTGCCTCCACCTCTCAAATGCTGGNATTTACAGGCGTGTACCGTAATGTTGGATTTATGTTGTGCTAAGGACCAAAACCCAGATCTTTGTACATGCTTGGCAAACACTCTACTAACTGAGATACATCCTTGGTCTGTATATATTTTTTTTCTTAAATGTTAGTTTACCTATCTTACTAAAGGGAAGAATATCAAACTGAGAATTGCATTTTTAAACTAAACTACNATGATCTGGACGCTTTGAGAAAAGCAATTCAGGCAGCTTTCTAAGCTCATGCCCTAAAATTAGCCCAGAGGTTTTGCTAGCTGCCAGTGAGCTTCCTGCAGCCCTGGCTGGACTTCCCAGAGCTTGTTTAGCACATTTAACAGCTTCCACCTTGGTGGCACCCAAACAGAAAAAGGCAGTCTGCACATTTCCAAGAAAAACAAAAGAAACCGTTTTTATCCTCAAATCCACTAAAGAAAAGTCTCTGTGGGAGCCATACACAGTTCAGTGTGCTAGAATTTAAAAACAGGACAGCCTGCCAGCATTCTGCGTGTTCAATAATAGCAGTGGTCACCTGGGGCAGCGGAAATAACATGGTAATGATATTTTGAGAGGTTCCTGGAATCAGAACATAGGTCAGATTTTTCCCCCTTCCTTTTGTTTTCAGGGGAAAATTAGTTATCCTCACAGGGATCAGGAGGCTTGGCTGTCTGGGCACAGTCTATTTCTTCCCACATCTGGCTTGAAACTCAAACAGTAGAAAAGCATCTTGAGGCATCAGCCAACTTTTGAGCAAAGAACAGTGCATATTCAGCCTTCGAAATGGAAAGCACAGGGCTTAGGGACAGAATCAAGGAAGGCAAAAGTACCTATTACTGTTTCGGGATTAGTCACGAGGTATTGGAAACAATAGGACATAGAATTGATGGCAAAGGGGCTAGAGAGATGGCCCACTGGTTAAGGTCACTGGTTAGTCTTCCAGAGGACCTGGGTTAAGATACAGCACCCACATGGCAGCTCACAACTGTCTATAACTCTAGTCCTAGGGGACCCAACACTCTTCTCTGGCCTCCTCAGGCACCAGGCATGCAAGTGGTGCACAATAATACATGCAGGCAAAATACCCATACAAATAAAAAAAATAAAAACAGATTTGTGGTGATATTCTGTGTTCTGACAAAATAAACTTATCTGGGGTCAGAGAACAGAACAGCCACTAGATTAGACNTCTGCAATTCCAATTCCATGAGATCTGATACCCTCTCCTGGCCTCTGCTGGTACTGCGCACAAATGATGTGCATATNTACATGCTGGCAGAACATCCAAATACATACAATAAAAAATAAAATCTAGCCAGGCACACACACACACTTAAAAAATGGTGGTAAAGTTAATGGGGAACACAGACATGCAGTTCTTATCACATGAAACTGAGCATGGGTGCAAAGCTCATCTCCATGTTGGATTTCCAATACAGATCTTCAGATTCAGTGAAGTTATGCACTACAAATGCATGAGGATGNGGAATAGCNGATNCTTAAAGTTCTTTTGCAGTTTTCCCACCACATACCACAAAGCAGAATGACAGAGTGCATTAATCTTTCTGGCTCTCTAATTAATATGACATAATAATCACTCATCTTCTATAGACTTATTTAAGAAACTCAGCTTATACATCAATACAGTATATCAAGACATTTCAAACAGTGGCTATTTGTGGGAGACAGCTGGAAGGAAGCTGTGAAAATATGAAATAATAACATCTAAAACATAATTTCCCTTCTACTTAGATATAGCTCCTGAGATGTAGAAAGAATCAGGGAAATTGAAACCACAGGCATTGATGGAATAAACAAACAAGAAGGACTTGTGGTTAGCAAGGTGCTCTGGTAACCAGCTCACAAAATACACATTGCACATGTGAATAATAATTGTATAAATTAGCTCACAGTCTTCTACCCTTCACATATGATTATGAAGACACAAAGTGCGTAACTTCAAAGTGCATTTCACTTAGCACAAACATACTGCTGATTTCTAAGGACTTTGGAGTTCTGCCACTAAAAAGGTCACTGCAGCTTTAGGTTTTATCTCTAAATACCTCCATCAAGCTAGTTCATAAAGCAAAAACTGATATTGTGACCAACTGATTCTGACATCTAAAAATCAAGGAAAACATTTCATTAAATATAGAAAAAAANCCCACTCAGTATATTTATCACACAGCATTTAAAGTGTGTCCTTCTCATGAAAGTAGGAAGGGCACACCTGAAGGGGGAAGAGGTCAAAAGGTCAAANGGGAGGGGGAGCAAATGAGTGTGATGGGCTATACATGACCCAACAGCTCAAGGGGAACTACTTGTGGAAAGGAAGGGGGCGAGCAAGGGGTGAAGGCAGGGAAGAGCCGTGGGGGGAGATAATAACAAAGCATTATGACGGTATGTATGTCACAACCTATGACATAGGGAACCTATTTTTTGTGTTATAACAAAAGAAACTAATTAAAAATGTCCTCAGGCCAGGGAAGTGGCTAAGTAGGTAAAAGCACTTGCAGTCAACCAGAATTAAAGCTCCAGGATTCACTTACACAGTGGAGGGAGAAAACAAACTTCTACAGTTGTCTTCTGATGCCCCCCTTTGACCCCCACAGTCACAGTGGGGCATATACATGCCCCTCCTCCAAATTAATAAAATTCAAAAATTTAAACATGTTTCTTATCACCTTCTTCATGAGGACAGTTATTTAGACCCTGCCCCCTATCAATTAAGTCTCTCAAAACCTGTAGAAGTTCTCTCCAAACTGCCTGAAGAGTTCAGGGCTTGCTCTAAGTGTCCAACTCCCATTGTGAAAACAAAATAATGGAGTATGTAATTGAAATAACAAAGAACTTTGTAAAATTTCTAAAACTATAGCAAAAAAAAAAAGGACTGCTCAAACTAATAACAAAACCTTAAGCTTTGGGTCTGGAGAGACGGATCAGTGGTTAAGAGCACTGGCTGCTCCTACAGAATCCAGGTTCCATTCTCAGCACACGACCACTCAAAATCATCTGTAACTCCAGCCCCAGGGGATCTGAGGTCCTCTTCAGGCCTCCTCAGGCACTGCATGTATGTGGTACACAGACATACATGCAGGCAAAATATCCATACACATATAATACATTTNAAAAAAAATCAAACAAAATGGCACCTTTGGACCTACCTTCTTCTGTGGGATTGAATCCACAGATGTCACAGATACAACGGACCCACTTGTTCATGTCCTCCTCACTGTCTGCCACCAAGTAGAAAATCCGGTCGATGGTGTTGATGTCAAAGATGTAGCTGTTTTCAAACTCCTTCTTGTTGAATGTCAGCCCAGCATCAACTTGCTGACATAAGTTTAAATCAATAATCCGGATAGGTTTCTTGGCGTGGTCATTTTTGTAATACTCCAGGACATCGGGGTCTCCAGTCAAACGGCCACTGCGCAACACAAACCACCTTCTCTTCCATGCCTAGAAACAAGCAAAACAGCCACTTGCCATCAGGAAGGCACATTCTGTGGGGATGTATGTTTATTAAGCTAATTTCATAAAGGCATTGTCTGAAAAAGTTGTAATATCTTGTATCAGTTCTCCTACGACACAACAGAAGAAGTCAAATGTAAGATCGTTTCAACAAAGAATGTTGGGAAAATGGTATCAGCCAAAGAACCAGGTCAGACATGCTAAGTGAAGGAAGCCTTTCACACAGGGCAAACACCGTGATCCTGTTATGTGAAGCACTCAGAGTGGTTAAGTCCAGAGAGAGAGAGAGAGAGAGAGAGAGAGAGAGAGAGAGAGAGAGAGAGAGAGAGAGAGAGATAATGGTTGTGAGGCTGTTGCAGAAAAGGGAAGAGAAGGTTCTAGAGAAATAGTCAAAGTGTTTAACGATGTGAATGTATTTAGTAACACTGAACTGGTTAGTTTAAAATTAGTTAAAATGGTAAATTGCCAGTTATTTTACCATTTTAAAACAACAATGGTTTTCCATATCTTAATATGTCAAAGAAGGGCTGGAGATTTGGTTTGGTAGGGAAGAGTTTTCTGTGCAAGCATGAGGACCTGAGTTCAGGTCCCAACACCCATATAAAAAGCTGGATGTGGCCATATGTGCATCTTCATCCCTGCTACACAGGGCAGAGACAAGATGGGTGGCTGGGGGTTTCTGGCCACCAAGCCTAGCTCTGTGTTCAGTGAGAGATCGCAAAGGAGAGAGTGACAGAGCAGGTCACCTGATATCCTCCTTTGGCCTCCATGAGCTGACACACGTGCACACTGTCCCCACTCCTACACACAAGAGAACACACTTATGTTGCTTCTTCATAAGGAGATTTAAACTCTATATTCCCTGTTTTCTCGGGAGTGAGAAATGGGCTTGGATGCTTTCCTGGTTGCTTCCCTGGGATGCTAGCAATGAGCTGCCATTCTAATCTGTTGTGCTCAAACTACAGAGATCTGTATTCCTAAAATGTTTTTTTCTCTTCCTAACACACATACATGCACACATGCACCGACAGATATACACTATATTCAATATTTCCTTCCTCTATATCTTTAATACCACTCCTGAAGAAGGTTTGAGGAGTTGGAGAGATGACTCAGTGGTTAAGAGCACTGGCTGCTCTTACAGAGGACCCAGGTTCAGTTCCCAGCACCCACGTGGCAGCTCAAACCATCTGTAACTCCAGTTCCAGGTGATCCAACAACTCCTNTTATGGCCTGCAAGGGCACCTCCAGCACACATATGATGTATATATATACATACAGANAAAACACTCAACACATAAAATGAAATATAAGTAGAAAAAAGAATCTTTTAGAAGAGGATGTAATTCTTACTATCACCTTCTCTAAAGCCTATATTCATTGGCTAAAGCAGGAATAGATGGTTGACAGTCTTCTTTGTCATCTCTGACCCCCCCCCAAATCTGGCTCTGGACCCCAAACCAAGCCTCACTGCTTTGAGTTTTGTTCTCTGGCATAGACAGCTAAATAGTAAAAGGTGGTAAATCTCAGTCACCTTCTAAGATACATCTACACTCTAGAATGAACCCTGAAGACGAGGTTGCCCAAAGATGGCACTCTGTGAACTGGGAGGACTGAGACATGCATTTCTACAGCTCTAGGAGCATCAAATGCGGCCACTGTTTTGTTCAGTGTCACACTGTGTCCATGTTTTAGTTTTGAAAATTATACCCACACACACTGCATGTCCTTCCAGCAACGAGTGGGATAAAGTCAGCCCTGTGCTCAGTGTTTTCTGGGTCCATCCATCACTCAATAGGAGTTTGGCTTCTTATGGTCTCATCAGACTGAGAGTGAGCTTCATGTTTGTGCCGCTGATGTAAGTCGACCCCCAACTCAAGCACTCTTGTATCTTCATTAACTCTCAAATATTATTAAGGACCAGCCTTAATAATATTCTTCCTAGGGCTCAGAAGAGAAGCTATGAATGGCAAGAATTATTTTTGGGAAAAGAATCTATGTACACCATGCTCTTTCGTCTGTTTACTTTATTTCTTTAAAACACAATTCTATCTATAAAGCTTCAGCCCTGTCCTCACAGTCAGTTCCTCTTTGTACCTACTTTTCCTGTCCTCTCATTGTCCTAACTAAGGTCCTATGCTTTCAATCTCATCTTTGTCCTCATTCCTTCGTCCTTCATCTTTCCTTCCTTTCTTCTTACTCCAGGCTCTGAGAAACTCTGCCTCCTTCTCTTGTCTCTGGCCATGTGGCTCTGCCTTGCCCAGGAATTCTGCTCCAGTCCTTACTGCACCTGGTTATGCAAAAGCCCTATTGTCCTAGTCAATAGCTTTGCAATGCTACTAGACCTGAAGGCAAGGGATGGTCTGAGCTTCATTTGCACAAGAAACAAAGCTATGTATCTACAGTCTGCCTGTCTCCTAGGCTCTGCAGGGGTGTTACCTAGTGGATCAGCAGTAGGTCTGAGAAGCTTAACTGCTTGCTATATGGCCTAGTAATATATGAGCACACAAGAATTTCATAACAGAAGACAGCTGATACATATTATAAGCTAAATAACATCAAATATTCCTTGATAAATGGTTTCCTCTTGAAGGACTCCTTGGTCAATCAAGGTATAGCTTATTATATACAACTGAATCTCTATAATATATTCCTGTGGCCTGCTGCAATTAACATCTA
This sequence comes from Neotoma lepida, assembly GCA_001675575.1. Lineage (NCBI taxonomy): Eukaryota > Metazoa > Chordata > Mammalia > Rodentia > Cricetidae > Neotoma > Neotoma lepida. The sequence goes on along the minus strand of LZPO01066342.1, from coordinate 260,976 downwards.
TAGATGTGTGTTTCCCAACTCAAGTACTCCTGTCTTCATTAACACCTATAGGTGTGTGTTCAATTTAAGTACTCCTGTGTCTTCATTAACACCTAGATNGTGTGTGTTCAATTTAAGTACTCCTGTGTCTTCATTAACACCTAGATATGTGTGTTTCCCAACTCAAGTACTCCTGTCTTCATTAACACCTATAGATGTGTGTTCATCAACTCAAGTACTCCTGTGTCTTCATTATCACCTGGAGATGTGTGTTCCCAACTCAAGTATCCCTGTCTTCATTAACACCTGATGTGCATTCATCAGAAAGNATCTTTTTTTNAAAACCACCAAAAGAAAAATGACAAGTGCTCCATATCATCTGTGTATCACAAATTTGACAAATTTAACTAAAAGACACTGTAGCACCAACTTAAAAACAGCTTCATTTTATTCTGAAAATACATGAAAAAAGAATTAATAACTAATATGACATCCATTTCTCTAGCAGATAACTTGGGCTTAGCTTCTACATCAACCAAATTTTATAACAAATTCGGATGGAGGTCCTTCTTTTTTATTTTTTATGCTGGCATAATCAGACACCAAACAGCCTAGGAACTGAACCTGGGTCCTCTGGAACATCAGTCAAGTGATCTTAACCACTGAGCCATCTCTCTTCCCTGAAGACAGTTGTGAGCTGCCATGTGGGTGGGTGCTGAAAATCGAACCCAGGTCCTCTGGAATTGCAGCCACTGTTCTTAATCACTGAGCCATCTCTCCAGCTCCTTGGATGGAGGTGCTAGGAAAGCACAAAGGGGCCTAAGGTAGAGACAGGGGGCCAAAGCAACCTACATGTCAAACTTTAATAATTCTCATACTGCAATCACAAATGTATTAGTTTGGGTGACAACTTTAGGTTTAATACATTAGAAATATTTTAAATTATATCAATTATGTAAATTTTAAAACCACTTTAAATTATGTCAATTAGGTGAATTAAGAAAAAAAAATCTACGAGTTAATCAGTCAACTCGATTATTCTGAGAATACTGCACTAGGTACTTGTGAGAAGACAAATAAGCCACTTGTGTCTGTAAACCCCAAGGAGTGTAATTCCCAACAGTGAAGGAAACATTTCACACCCATGCAAACACTTCAAGACATAACAATGCTGGCAAAACACCCATAGTAACAGTGAGAAATGGATAGATATTCATTTATGGAAAAATATACGTAATCCTTACTGAAAAATAAAACAACCCACATGCAATTCTTTTTCAGGGAGGGAGGGGAGTTTTGAGATGCTTTCTCTGTGTAGCACCTGTCTCTTATACACATCTAGATGTGTATAAGAGACAGCATAGTAACAGTGAGAAATGGATAGATATTCATTTATGGAAAAATATACGTAATCCTTACTGAAAAATAAAACAACCCACATGCAATTCTTTTTCAGGGAGGGAGGGGAGTTTTGAGATGCTTTCTCTGTGTAGCACTGGCTGTCCTGAACTCTGTAGCCCAGGCTGGCCTCGAACTTAGAGCTTCACCTGCTTTTGCCTCTTGAGTGCTGAGATTAAAGGCACCAACATGCAATTCTTTTTTTAGATTATTTATTTATGTATTGTGTATACAGTGTTCTGCTTGCATGTATGCTGGCATGCCAGAAGAGGGCACCAGATCTCATTACAGATGGTTGTGAGCCACCATGTGGTTGCTGGGAATTGAACTCAGGATCTCTGGAAGAGTAGTCAATGCTCTTAACCTCTGAGCCATCTTTCCCGCCCCCAACATACAATTCTTAAGTATCAGTATTTTATTTTTCTTTTTGTGGAAGCAGCACTTCATGTATCCTAGGCTAGCCTTGAACTCTTGATCTTCCTGTGTTCTGGGATTACAAGCATGTAAACACGTGGTTTATGTGGTTCCGAGGACCAAGCCCAGGGCTTCNTGCATGTTAGGCAAGTACTCTTATCAACAGAGCTACATCCCTCACCCCTAATATCAATATTTTAGATTAACTTCCCAAGGAAGTAAAGAATGTTCCAGAAGAAGGCAGCATGGAGTTCTGTGGATGTTCCAAGTAACAGGAAATCACAAGGTGATAGATACACATGAATGTGGTACTGGATCACAAAAATCCACATATTTAATTCAAATAAACAACAGCCATCCTTGTCAAATTATCACCTTTTCAGGGTGTGGCAATGCACACAAGACTCTGCCAGACACCACCCCCCACCCCCTTTTTGGCCTNACACAGTAATGGAGAAGTAGAAAGGAAGAAAGCAGTATTATTTATGCAAGACCATCATAGGAGCCTCTCTCTGTTTAGTGATTTTTTCCAGATTGAAGAGGTTCTGTCTTTAAATACAGAAATGACTTTTAAAATTTTAATGGCTCGCAAGGAAATCTCTCTGAAATGCCTTACTACATAATTCATTGACCATAAACCTCTCATTCCCCAATGGCTCAGGCTGAGTAGAACAGGCACCAGCATTGAAACTGCATCTCAGCGAGGCTGCTGGGANGTAGAGGGTCAGCAGCCCCACAATGACCAAGCCCACTGCTGGGTCTGCACAGTTCACCTCATCCTTTTTTAGGTATGCGGGTGTACATGCCTGTGTGCATGCACGTAGAGGGGAGGGATCAGCCTTGGATGCCATCCCCAAACACTGCACACCTTGTTTTGTACTTTTTAGATTGGTCTCACACTGGTCTNGAGCTTGCCAAGGANGCTAGGCTGTCCNGCCTGTGAGGTGGGTTTAGAAGCACATCCCACCATGCCCAGCTTTTTGGCATGGGTTCTGGGGATCTAACTCAGGTCCAAATGCTTGCATGGCTAGTACTTTCTCAACTACAATCTTCTCAGTGTAGTGTCTAGCCTTTCTCCCTTCCATTTTTATCATCCATCACTTCTGTCTTCCGTCTTTGAGAGGACCAACTCTGCATATTCTCTTTTCAAAAAAGTCTATTATGTTCCTTCTTCCCCCAACCTTCTCAGCCATTTCTTCACGGCTACCTTCAGAGTTCCCAAAGGAAATAAAGTGGTACGGTTTGGGGAAATAGTGAATACACTCTATGACCTCATTAAAATGAGATCAGTGCTTTCCAAACCTCCTCCATGTGAGAAAAAGACATACATGTGAAAAACCACGTGTGAAATAACTGCTCCCAAACACTGCTAGTGTGGTGGAGAACGACAAACCCAGAAGAGAATGGNGCGGTCGTCTTCCTGTGTGTCTCACTTTCTGTGTCCTGTTCAATCAGCTTCCTCATTTGATCCTTGCCATCACCAACATCCAAAAGGCCTTTGGAAACTGCACTAGCCACAGTGGGCCAGTGCCTCCAGGAGCTGAGTAGACACCGTACAAACACAACCCTTAAGACAGGGAACTGCAGCATCGAATCAGAACCAAGCCAGGCAGCACCTGCCACTTACTTATTTATTTTCAACTTGGTCCAAATGTGAACGTTTGTCTCAGTCACAAAATGAGTCACTCTCATTGGATCTGGCACCAATGAAACAGGGAAAACAAAAGCAATTACATAAACTCACACTTTAACAAGGCAGATACAAAGGTTCTCTGGATCGTGGGACAAAGCACAATTTAGTCATAGAATAAAGCTCGATGCTGGACAAGAGGTCTGACATCAGCTCCCTTGCTAATCACAGCACAAAGACGTCTCTGTTTTGTCCNAGCACAAAACAGGCCCACATAAGTCAGTCTTTGTTATCTGAAAATATCTGGGATTCTTAAAGTTTGTCCTATTTTTATCCGGCTGTCTCAGTAGCCCCAGAGACAGCTGAATGCTGCCTTCCAGCCTTGCTTGAGTAACAGACAAAGCACACAGTTTTCTTGAAACCTCCAAAATCAAACGCTCAGATTAATCTTAAGTAAAAATCTCCTGAAAAGACACTTTAACTATTAGACTTCCATAAAGTGCAGGTAATGAAACAGTATCCATAAAACTAGTTGAGAATAATTACATAACAATTTATGGAATTATTATCACTTCTTACATACAACAATGACTCCAACTTCAAGCTGAATAAACAATATAGTACCGACTCCAGTGAATCTGCATATTAATGAGGCTTTAAGTGACCCATACTCTGATACCAACTCCCCTGCTTACTGGTTCACTGTTTGCTATAGGAGAGAGCCAAAATTCTCTGACAGGGCATAATGACCCAGCCCATATCTTTCCAGTCTCCTGCCACACTTCAAAGGCTCACAGTCCTCCTGGGTCTCCTTTTCTGCCTCTGGCCCTACCACAAGCTGTTCTTCACACATGTTTCACCCCTGGACTCAGCTCAGTCCTCCCCGTACCATCCCTGGGATGGCTTGGAGCCCTCCATTCTCACCTCCTTCGAGTCACTGACTGTTTGGTACTCTTACATCCAAATTACTTGGGGAAGCTTTGTCTTCTCACCTTGCCCCAAAGGGAGCTTCTGTCAACCACTGATGGTGTTTTGAAGCAAGGCCAAGAATATGGATATTCTCATCTGACCTGCACATCACAGGGATACTGGCTTGGGCACAATTGGCCTGATCTTCTCAAGACCTTTCAGGAGAGGATAGGGGTGCGTAAATACTCACTTAATTTGTTTTCCAACCTCTAAATATACAAGAGAGTGTTTATGAACTTCAGTTAAAAAGAACTGTCTGTATAAACACTGTCTGCATTTAAGCAAATCAGGCAATGCTAAGCTGAATTCAGGTAGACCTGTCACACTTTAGTGAGATCTGAAAATAGGCTTCTCCACTACTAAACAGTATGAACACATCGGCAATAAAGTACAGATGGAGTCCTGTCATTTAGTGGGAAGGACAAGGATTCCCACCTGGACTAGTCCCACACCATCCCTTGCTATGCTATTAACAAGCTTACAGAACAGTCCTAATTAGCCTGAGTGGTGCTTAGGTTCAGTTTTAAGAAAAACCACCATTTCTGCCATGCACTTGTTCTCAAAGCCTTCTGTGGTTAGAAATCACTGGAGAGCTCTGCTCTGAAGAGGTGAGTAATGCCTTCAGAACAGCTACACCATCATGGTGGATATGTGGTGTGCACAGGGTAGCTGGCCTCCAAATGTTCAGCACTTTTTCCAAATGCTTCTGAGATATTTTTCCAACTAAACTCGAGCCCATTCTTTTATTTGTGTTTTTTGTATCATCAGCAATTCACAAAGTATTAAGATCTAGAAAGCCTTGATAAGACAATCTAGTGTTTTCTGCCCACCGAAGCTCACCACAGAGAGCCAGTGAACTAAATGAAAGACCTCAGGGAAAGAACCCAGAGGTCTAAATTACCGAAGTTTAAGCATTTGTTAAGGATGGCGTATGAGCCTGTATCTTCCACACCAGGCTGTCTCCCGAGCTCTCTCTTCCACGCCATTCCACTTCATTTTCTTTCTGTTTGTTTGTATTCCCAAAGACCTATATCCCTCACCCAATGATCAACTTCTTTCAAAACCCACATCAAGACATTTGTTTAGCCCCAACTCCCTCCCAGTGAAAACACCCACCATCTCCTGCTCCTCCGTGCTCTTGGTGGACAGCACCAGAGAGCCCACAGACAGCACCGCTTGCTCATGGGAGCTAAAGAGGTCTCCAGGACCCTCAGGGGCTGCTGAAGCCCAACAGAGTTTCCATGAATGAGACACAAATGGCCACAGACATCTCAGCAGCCTTCATCCACGAAAGAAGATGCGGGGAGAAAGTGAAGCAGAACTGGTTTTGTCCTGAAGCCTACTAAAAGGTCCCACCCAACTGATGTTTTGTGTGGGGAAACTACGAACGGCAACTTTTTGGTGGCTAGAAGGTAAACTTTACACATAATCTCAGAAATCTGTAAANTGTCATGAAGACGCTAGCGTTTTTGTCGTTTGGGTTGAGATTTTTGAGGCAGTCTCATATAGCTCAGGTTGCCTCTCACTTGCTNTGTAGTAGAGGTTGGCTCCTGTCTCTATGTCCCAAGTGATGGGGTTACAGGTGTCAGCAACCATGCCTATTGAGAACACTGAATTATTCTCTCTCTCTCTCTCTCTCTCTCTCTGGTTTTTTGAGACAGGGTTTCTCTGTGTAGCCCTGCTTGTCCCAGAACTCGCTCTGTAGACCAGGCTGGCTTCGAACTCAGGGATCCACTTGCCTCTGCTTCCTGAGTGCTGGGAATAAGGGGTGTGTGCTATCTTGTCTGTCTGAGAACACTGAATTTTTTTTTTTTCTTTTTTTGAGAAAAGGTTCCTCTGTGTAATGGTCCTGTCATGGAACTTGTTTTGTAGACCAGGCTGGCCTTGAACTCACAGAGACCTGCCTGCCTCTGCCTCCTGAGTGCTGGGACTAAAGGCGTGCACCATCATGCCTGGCTGAACACTTAATTTTTTAATGATATAAGTTAGACTAAAGTTCAAAAGCAGGAAAATGGTTAAATTATGTGATACCTGTACAATAAGTCTATGCAAAACATTTTAAAACTATTTAAAATATATATTAAATATGCCCACAAGATAACTGTCTAATGAAAAAAAAATAGTTGCATGGCTCATGTCTGTCTGTAATCCCAGCACCTGGAAAACTGAGGCAGGAGGATTGTCATCAATTCAGTCAGACTGAAACACACATGGAGTTACAGGCCAGCCTAGACTACTGAGACCTTTTCTCAAACAGCAACAGAACAACAAAACAAAAGCTGCAGAACTGNACATAAGCTATGGCTCTATTTGTCTGAAAATGATGTTTGCACACACACAACAATATTTAGAAAAAAGACCAGAAAACATGCATATCCCACTGGTAATGGTGATGACTGTCACAGGGGTCAGAGGTTCAGACAAGCTGCACATTCTTATTTTATATACTTTAGTATAATCTGATTTTTGCAATGATCTTCCATTTATTACTTTTATAATTGAAATGTTAAATATTTTACATTTATGCCTAAAAAGGCTTTGAAAAGTAAAATGAATTTTTAAAAAAAATCTAGGGATGGTGTACATAAAATGAAAAGTTTGTGTTGCCTGGAAATGTCATTTTTTTGTTCCTCTGCAATTAGTGAATGAATTTCAAGTTTCTCTCAAATACAGAATTCCAGGATACATCTGGAAGCAGCTTAGCCAGGAAATGGCTTAAACAAAGACGTGGTTTTGAAGACTGGATTCAGGAGTTAAAAACCAACAAACAAGCAAAGCTGCTCAACACTAAAATAGATAAGCGCACTGCCTCCCTTCCTCCGTCTAACATCCATGACATCCTCATTGCCTTTAAAAGGGTACCAGCTAGCAGTCATGCACTCAGACGTTTAAACATCTAAAAAACATAAAGTACGTGCCTAGGGATTTGCTTTCTCCATTCAAACTACTAAATTTCCAAAATACTGCTCCAAGTGTAAATGAAGTCAAGAAAAACAAACTATCCATGAACAGGGACAAAAGAGAAGCCACGTGCTTTCAAACGTACAGTTGTGTTCCAGGAAGCATTATCTTCTCTCCGAGAGCAAAATAAGGAAAAAGCAGGCTTTGTGGGAATTTCCACCCCGCCAGCTCTATCATTACGACCGTCTGTTCCAAACACACACAAGCCTAAAATTTCCTGTTTTCAAGTCATGGTCACCATTTTCTAGCCTTGTTCTATCTGTGCTAACTTTAGTTTAGTAACATAAACAAGAGAGCATGCTGGGAATATTGGAGAACGACGCCTCACTCCAAGCTCTCGGCTGTCTGGGGAACTTCTGAAATACGTTTTCCAGGCTTTGCTTGGATGAAAACAGGTTAGCCAAATGTGGAGAGGGTGAAGGATTCTAACGACAAGGGAACCAGACTCAACAGCAGCTGGAGAAAGTGTGAGGAGGTTGTGTAGACAGTTTNCTTTGATACAGTCGGTAAATTGCTGTCTCTCTGACAGTCGGGGTATCAATTCTACATTAAAACAAGCATGCATAGCCACAACAGAAACGTGTTAGTNTTTAATATAAAAAGTTGTAAAACTTTTTTCCTGAGGTATGAACCGGCTCTGGGAATTTGTTGAAAGCAAGCGGAATGTTTCCTGGGGAAGCAGTGGGGGGAACTAAGCAACAGGCACGGACTAAGAACCGTAAAGCAGGACTTCTCTTCAATACTGACTACAGAAAAGGCTGCTCTACCTCGGACTCCAAGCTGGGAAACGGAGTGACCAACATGCCAAGCTGGTCATCCCCTGGTGCTAATTCTCAATAAAGCACTTTGGGGCATTTTGGAGTATTTTTTACTAGTGAATACTAACTACTGCTTGTATCTAGTTGTACTTCCAATTGTTAAGACAAGTCCACGTTCTGCTCCCAGATTTTTTTTTTACTTATTCTGACCAAGAGAAGGCTGGGAAAAGATAACCACACCACTTTCTGTGTGAGCTGGATGAGGCCTGGCTGGCAGTGTAGCTCGACAGTGACAGGGAAGATAGCCACCCTGCCTTGGGTTCACTGTCTCTTCTCTTCCTCACCACCCTAGACACCGAGATGAAAATTCAGGTGGGGCTAGGTCATCCATGTCTGGAGAGCAGCTTTCGGCCTCTTGCTGTTCTAGTCAAGAGGCAGCTGCAGTTTCTATGTAACACAAGCCAGCTGGGAGCCAGAATGAGTTTGCAGCTAACAAAGAACAAATATGCAATGGGGTCCCTCTCCTGTGAAGGCAGAAGTGGACTGAGTGCCCNGAGTAGAGACCCACCCATCTAGCTGAACAAGCCAAAGGGCACAAGCGTTAGTTATCATGAGCCATAGCATGCCGAAGCGGACGCAGGCGGTGGCAGAACCAGAGTGTTGACGACTGCTGCAAAAGCAGAGCTGGTTTTCTGACTTCATTGAAATTTGGCTTCTGTGGCCTGCAGCTGTCATGTGGACACCACAGTTTGAAAGGACAATTCTGTAACTCATGGATGAGGCAGCATCTTGCGGCAAAGTCCAGCTCCAAACAATGAGACCCACAATGAATATTATACTGTGCACTACTGTAAGCTGGGTGGCTACTCTAGACCACAGATGCGTGTCACTCATTTACTGTCATTGTTATTAGGAAAACAATGGCCTTATTTATATAAATTTGTACTTTAAGAAATGGTGCTGGTGTGGTGGCACACACATTTAATGCCAATACTGGGAGACAGAGGCAGATAGGTCTCTGTGGAACTCAAGGCCAGCCTGGTCTACAGAGTGAGGTGCGGACCAGCCAGGGCTACATCCCAACACCTGTCTCTGCTGGTCTGGGGATGTAGCTCAGTAGGGTGGTTGCCTAGAACGCATGAATCCTCATTGATACCCAGCAGCACAGAGGACCAGGCATGTTGGTGCATGCATGTAATCTCCGCATTTGGGAGGTGGAAGTAGAAGCATAAGAGGTTCAAGGCTGGACTCTGCTGCTATGGAGTGCTGTCCGATAGTCATGTCATAGCCGTTCCCCTCTGTAACTCTCAGTGGTTATGATTATCCATAGTAGTGGCTCTCAACCTGTGGGTCTCCACCCCCATGGGGTCGAGATCACATCAGATATTTACATTATGATTCATACAATTATAGTTATGAGGAAGCAATGGGATAATTTTATGGTTGGGGGTCACCACAACACGAGGAACTGTATTAAAGGGTCACAGCACTAGGAAGGTTGAGAACCACTGGTCTATACAAGGCTTCTACACAAGATTGGGCTTATAACACTGCACCACGGAGGAAGGCAAAGGCACATGAGGCCCTACCTCTTATCAAAGATTTACTGACGGCTAACATTTCTGGGAGGAATAGAGATGTTCTCCTGAGTGGTGTGGCCACTCAGCTGCTTGCAAACTATCTGCGCTCCTTTAAGTAACCCTTAATTAAGCACACTGGTTTACCTTGCTAGACTTCGATCCATGGTTGGTACCTTTCTGGGGTGAATAGGCTTTTTTGTCTCTCCAGGAAAAGTTCACACAAAGCTACATAGTGAAGCCAAGGCCAGTCTGGGCTACGTAAGACCCTGTCTCAGAACAAAATCCAAACCCAAAATAAACAAAACCCCCACCAAAACATTAATAGCAATCGTGTGTGTGTGTGTGTGTGTGTGTGTGTGTTTATTTTGTCTTCTGGCTGGAGAATTGCTCAGGAGTTCAGAGTGAATACTGATCTTCCAGAGGAACTGAGTTCAGTTCTCAGCACCCACACCAGACAGCTCACAGCAACAGGTAATTCCTGCTCCAAGGGACTCAACACCCTCTTCTGGCATCCACAGGTACCTGCACACATGGGCACAAGCCCCCCCACAGAAACACACGTGCACAGAATTACAAATAATAAAAGCAAATCCTTAAAATAAATTATCTTCTGTAAAAACCCTCAAATCTCTCAATTCCATTTCTTGTTCACTGTCCCAGTTGAAAATATTTATTTCTGGGGTAAAATGGGTGTTTGCTTTCGAGTTTTCAGCAAACTATAAAAACACGCTGACTTTCTAAGTTTCTTGCGGTGCATTCACAAGAATGCAGAGCAGTGGTACAGTAAGAACCGGGCCACAGCGGGCCACAGAAATAAGTCATCAGTAAGAGCACACACCACTCCTGCAGAGGATCTGGAGTCAGCTCCTAGCACCTACACGGCACCTCATAGCTGCCTGTAATTCCAGTTCCAGGGGAATGAGACACCCTCTTCTAACCTCCAAGGGACCCTGCACATGTGGTGAACATACGCACACTAGGCACACACACACCTCCATAAAAACAAGTAAATAAATGTGTTTTTTTAATTGGTTCACAGTTCAAAAGCAGTACTTTCACATGTATCACTGAAGTACTGAAAAAACAAATTTAAATTTCCACAATGATATTAATATGTAATAAGCCCGGATGAGGCTCATACCACTTTCTTCTGAACACACAGCTCAGTTTAAGGCTTCCAGACCAAAGGCATGTGGCAATGATGAGTTTCCTTGGGTAAACTACTCCAGTGAGATAACTTATGTGTGCTCTAGAGTTACTAATGCAGACAAGACAACTTACCTTATCCAAAGACAAGCACCAGGTACAAAATGGGCCCCAAGACAGCAATCCCTTCACAAAGGAGGAAGTAAAGTTCTCTAATGCAAACATGGAAGGCCTGCTCACGTGATGCCAGGCATCCAGGTGCGGCGGCTCTTCAAGGAAAACTATTCTCATGCACGTAAGAAGCCAAGCATGATCTTGTCACACAAGAAAAGTTGTTTGCAAACCATCCACGTACTAGCCGGCCCATTCTAGGCTGTGGACCCAAACTGAACCCACCTCCTGTTTCCTGTCAACTTTCCGCCACTCTCTTTACCACACTCAAGCCTCAAACCTTCGGCCAGCAGGAAAGTAGTACACTGTACTGAAGATAATAGCAACAGCAAGGATTTGTGTACACACAACTGTGTTGGAGGACCAGAACACAGCTGGTGTAATGAGAACAGGGGTCAGGGGCTTCTGCCAAGTGGCAGCACCTGATGGATCTTTACCTGGAATCAAAACTATGGCCAGAGTCACACAGCTCATAAAAACAAAGCAAACCCCACCAGACACCTACAGTCACCTACATAGAGCCACACTGTGCAGTTGATGCCAGACAGCCTACACGCTCACAAGCCTTGGATGTGTTGGAAACCCTAGGAGTGACAAAGTGTAGTAGCTGAGGTACACAGGCAACAGCCACTGCCTCTGTCTACTGGCCAACTTACAAGTTCACTGAAGTCTATGAAAGCTAAAAATAACCACATCAACATGTTTACAGTGTTTAAAAAACACAGGATCTAAAAAACACAGTCATCTAAATATAGCCCTTGAGTTCAGAAAGCAGGGGGTGGCTTTGGGTTTGCAGAGATGTCTCCCTGACATCCCACAGGACATCACAGACACTCACATTTTGCTATCTTACTTTAAATATGCAACTGCTGATGTTTAACGAGAAGGAAGGAGCAGTGGATTAAGGGCAAGGGAAAACAAGCAGGAAGGAAGGCCACTTTGTGGCCCCTCCCCCCCTTAACTAGAATGCTCCNAATTACCACAAACTCCTGCCCCAATAGTTGCTGGAGGGACCTGACCTCCGGGGATGTCCTGCTTGTATTTTTCCACTCAGCACATCTACTTTCCTCCCCAGTGCTCCCTGCCCCCTTCCCTTTCCTCATTCCTCACACAGAAGATTCAGAGACAACACAGATAAGCAAGAAAGAGCAGACACATGAAAAGTCTCCATGCAGCATCTGGCACAACAGCTGTAGGCTTGTGAAAGACAGCAGCTACTCCTGCTCCTTTATTTGTTTGCTTTTGTCTTCCTAGACAGGGTCTCCCTATGTAGATCAGGCTGGCCTCAAATTCAGAGATCTACTTGTTTCTGCCTCACGAGAGTGCTGGGATTAAAGGCGTGCACTACCAGGGCAAGCTTCTAATTCTGTTCTTGAGAAGTAGGATGTTCAATCAACCAGGGAAAATATTCCCAATAAAAACCCTAACACTGGTCCTCGGTGGGATCTCAGGGGAGCCACGCAAAGGCTGGAGACAGACTGAGCATCTCATCAGTATGGTACTGTGAGATTAACGCTCAGATACTGTTGGTTTAAATCTTATCCCTATAAAAAAAACAAGAGAAGGAAACTCTTTTGTCACAGCTCAGCCTGTACTTGGAAGTAAGAAACTGCAAATATCTGCATCTCTTAGAGGAGCGTGGTGGAATTTTCATTTCTGAAGGTCGTCAAGTGTTTCAGGAAAGTGTCTGAGTTAACAACATTGTGCAGGTGGTATTGTTTCTTTAACAATTTACTTTGAAGAAATTAATAGTAAAACTGAAAAGTTAAGGGGTGGCTATAACTAAAACCACAACAATCAATAGGTGTATTTTCCATATTCAGACCCAATTTTCATTCATATGCACATACATACTTTCAAGTAGCTACCTGTTAGAATTTCCTGTTTTGGACAGAGCTTTAGCAGCCTTGTACATGCTAGCTAGGCAGGTCCTCTATGCCGAGCCACAGCCCCAGTCCTCAGTCTTTTGAGACAGAGTTCCACTAGTGCAGGCTGGCTTTGAACCCCCGACCCTACTGTCTTAGCTTCCTGAGCACTGAGAGTGCAGGTGCAGTAGCAGGCCTGCTCTTCTAAGCAGCCCACAAAGAATCATAGAAATTGGAAACTTTACAGCACTGTCATTATCATGAATTTCTTTTTTCCTCCCAGCACAGTCCTCTCACCAAACGGCCTTCAGGACTACCACATCTACCATCTGGGTAGACTCAGGTTCCTGCCGTCTCTCAAAACCCAACACACACACTAACCCAACAAAATGGAGTGTGAACGTGTGAATTAATGTCTCCGTGCACAGATGAATGCTACAGGGAGCATCAGGTTAGTCACCAATGGGCTGGTGAGATGGCTCAGTGGTTACAAGCACTGGCAACTCTTCAGAGGTCCTGAGTTCAATTCCCAGCAACCACATGGTGGCTCACAACCATCTATAATGGGATCTGGTGCCCTCTTAATGGTGTGCAGGCACACATTCAGGCAGAACACTGTATACATAATAAATAAATAAACCTTAAAAAAAAAAAAAAACCACCAACAGGCGATCATTCAGTGGTTTGATGATGGATGTACCAGAAAAGCAAGAGACACTATGTCAACAAACTGAGGAATTGCCAATGGAATTATATAGATTTAAATTGTATAGAATTAAATATAGGAAAAGCAAACTAAAAACCACTATATGAAACGTAAGTAAGTAGAAAGACTTGCTCCAAGTGTCTGCCCCCTAGTGGAGCGCCCAGAAACAGGGGAAGCTTAAAACAGGCTTGCACTGCAAAAACCCAAACAAAACAAATCTGAAAACCAAACAGCCCTGGGGCAGGAAATGAAATCTAAAGCCAGAGGTTGCTTCCATCTCCTCCAAATCAGTCACTTAAGAAAAGAAAGGTGACTAGGGGTTCCTGGTAAGCACCTTTGACCCAGAGACAAAACGTATCTGCAAGCTGGGCAAGCTGTTTCCTCACACACCTTGGACAGTGATCCTTACCTTGTAAGGGAAAGCCCTCACTTCTAGATTGTATCTAGTTACTATGTGGATTTCTCCACAGAGAAGACAACCATTCACCGACTTTTTAGCATCGAGGCCGACACAGGCTGGTCCTCTACTTTTGGTTTTCGGATGTCCCATAATTAAATAATTAAAATAAAAATATTTCCATAAAGAGGACTCTGGAGGTCTCAGGCAAAGTGAATCAAGNGCTGGCTAGGGATAGCAGCAGGCGAGATGGTGTGGCTCCTCCAGAAGCACATTTATCTCTGTGGGGATCTTTCTGTGGAGAAGGGGGTGTGTGGTTTGCCTATGACCTCATCCTCAACCACAGCAGCTCCTTTTATATTAGAGTTCCCCACTAATACAAAGGCAATTCCTGACAGACAGGATGACAGGCAGGGCTGCTGGCCTGCATACACAGCCCATCTGGGGACTCCTCCCTGGGGACTAGTGACATGGGTTTCCAAGACAGACAGCCACAGCTATACANGAGGCGTGGACAGAGTAAAACACAGAGAAGTGNTGCCTGAAGGTGAGGCTCAAGTACTGCGCATAGTTTCTGGCCTTAAATGATGGGTGGTTCAATTTCTTCGTTCCTAGGCAACCAGAATGCATGGTTACTCTCTGTCTCCTGAGGCGATTCTCNATTTCCCCCATATTTAAGAGCATATAAAACTCCTTCTGCATCAGTCGGAATTCTTAGAACTNTACAACAGCCAAGTGAGAAAAGGTATACAAAAATATTCTGAAACTGGAATCAAGGTACAAAACAGCGCTTAGTTAGCCACTGTATCACCTTCTNTAGAATGCCCTGGACTGATCAATCAGCCGCTAGTGCTCTCTGTAACCACACCTTACGTGGATGCAGTGTTAGCTTGAAAGACCCCTACCAGCTTCTCTGAAGGCAGTGGTAGAATGGCAGCGGAATCAGTGTAGATGGGGTACACACATCAACTTATCAAGCAAATGCCCAGGATACAGAAAGAGAAAGTTTGGATTTTCCTGCTTTCCTGTTCATTCACTGTTGTGAGTGCCATGAAAGATGGATGGTAAAGGAGAAGGCTGAATCCAAGCCCTTCAGNGACAGGACACACTACAACACACAGACGCACATTCTTGCCATTGCCTGGGGTCTCTACCAGAAAAGCAAATCTCAGCCAAGGCATCCTAAAAGATTTGTTCCAGTTAAAGTTTCTGCTGTCAGGGTGGGAGAGGGTCCCCAGCTCTCTATTCTTAGATATAGCTCCTTGAGTTAATTTTTATCCCTTGTCTCTTTTCTGTCTTCCTGCCAAATTATTTACAGTGGGGAAAACAGCTCAAATAATTCACTTTCTTAAAATTCACTATATTTAGAGAATGATGTCACCACTCAGTTTGAAACACATGATATAAGTCTTAAAGCATGCTTATATGTCTAACTTCATGTTTTGGAGTCAGTTCAAATTATTCATTAAAATGAGTAACAAAGAACAAAACACAGAAGTGGCAGCTGTTGCATTTGGATATCTGATTTGCATCAAGTGGTGTATTTATAGTTAGACAGCAAACCGGGCTACACAGGAATGAGCCATTGCTACTCCCAAGCAAGCATATCACAAAAGATCAAGCAAATCATTAATTCAAGAATGAATTTTTATAAACGTGTTTGTGGATATGTGTGGAGGTCAGAGGATGACTTTCCTCACCTTCCTCCTTGTCTTTGTGGNAGGGTCTCTCATTTCTGTCACTATGTAGTACTCCAGGCTTGCTGGCTCCAGAGCCTGGATGTTCTCCCGCCTCTCCTATCTCACAGCAGGGGTGCTGGAATTACAGGTGTGCACTAATACATCCTAGCTTTTTACATGAGTTCTGGGAATCAAACTCAGGTTATCATTTCCCTGATCCCAAGAATTAATTTTTTTTACAGTGTAAGTGCTTTTATAGGTTCTGAATTAAACTTTTCTCATCAGTCATAATTGGTAAACAAATTGAGGGCAGAGCCTGAGTCTGTACTGTCTAACAAGCTCTTAGCACATTAAATAACATGCATAGAATGCAAACTTTACCTTAAGTTGTTCTATTAGATCTATACATGCACAAAGTCAAAACATCAAGTAGTCCAGAAGAGCCCGAGAAGCAGCACCATGATGATGTCTCAGGNATGAGGCAGNAGTTGCCCAGGCTTTGGCTTCTCTTCCTGCATACTCACTCCCCTTCTGGTTAGCCTTGGTCTACTCCACCTGCTCACCTTACCTACCCTCCTCTGCCCAGCAGTGTTTGGGGAGGGGTGGGCAGACTAATTCCCTTCCTCCTAAAGGTGGCTGCTTGTTACCCGAGTGCCCCCAGGTGCCTGCTCTTCCACTGCTCTGATGCCCACTGGACTTAGAGTTTTTTGTTTGTTTGTTTCCTGAGACAGGATTTCTCTGTGTAGCCCTGGCTGTCCCCAAACTCCCTTTGTAGACCAGGCTGGCCTCAAACTCAGAGATCAACTTGCCTCTGCCTCCCAAATACTGGGATCAAAGGCGTGCGCCACCACTGCTGGGCTAAGAACAATTTTTGAAATTGGCCTTTATTGTTTGTATTTTTCTTTCCTGTCCTTCAACTCACCTAAACCAAAGGAGTATTTGAAACATCTGTGATAAATCCAGTTTATGGTGAATATGCTTAAAAGAAAGAAGCAGAGAAAGAGAAGAAGCTATGTGTTCACAAGTAAAACAACATGCTTCTATGTGACCTGTCACTGTAGACCTCTGTTCAAGCTTATAACCCATGTTCCGCTTCTTCCCAATGTGCTTTCCCACACACTTGCACTGCTCTTTCTTGCCTCAATCTCGGAACGCCTGCCTTTCTGGCAACATGAGCTTTCTCTTCTCTTTCTCTGCTGCTCCTCGTGCCCCTGGACTGCCCCTAAATTTCATCTGCTGTACCAGCTCGACATTTTTTTTTTCTTTAAAGTTTGCATCAATTTAAAATCAACACAGCAGTCACGGTAGTGACCGCAGACACATTTTCATGGGCCCCAAGGTGGTCTAGGGTTATGTTTGCTTCTCTGCTTGTCTAGTGCCCTTGTCACTTCCCTCATGTCACTCAAAGGCAAACACTCTCATGGACAGGCTCTAATTAAGTCCCTTTTTTCCCACCTCACCAATTAATTGCCTTTCCAGAGCTGTTGTGGCTTGAATATGAATGTCCCCCATAGGCTCCTGGTCCCCAGGTGGTATCGCTGTTTGGGGACATTATGGAATCTTCAGGAGGCAAAGTCTTGCAGGAGGAAGTGGGTCACTGGGGGCAGGCTTTGAGATGTCATATTCTGACATCACTTCCCATTCGCTCCCTCGATGCTTTCTGAGTGTGGGTGCAATGTGATCACAGTTTCTTGTTCTTGTCACTGGAAACTGTGTTCTCTGCCATGATGAACTCTATCCCTTTAGAACTATAAACTGAACCAAACCCCTGTTCCTGAAAGCTGTTTCACTGGTCAGATATTTTATCACAGCAACAGAAAATTAATATGTACCCCCCACCCCAACACATATGCACTTACTTAGTCATTCTGCACAGGTAGCTTCTGCTAGAATCTACCCTTGTCCCTTTCTTCCCTCAGGGATGGAGGCTCATAAGCCTGATACATAGGCCAACAAATCCTACAGCATGTCTTCCTCCTTGGTGTGTTCATGCTACTNTATCAAGGGCCCAGGAAAGGGTNTGGAAGTCAGGCTTCAAAGGATACATGGCACAATGGTTAACTGTATTTTATAATTCACTCTGTCTGAAAGAGAAGTTCAATNAAATGTAGCTCTTGCTGCATTATCATCTTAGAACACAGAGAACAGCAAACTTTTAAAAGTGTTCTCAGATATTCTTAAAAGGTAAGACTTCTGACTGAAGCCTTCACTGCCTGGGTTGCTGCATCTAACCATCATGTCAGTCACGATTTGCCCTGCAAAAACATGAATACATGAAAGCCTTAGTTGAATTTCCCTTTGGCATACTCAACTGTGTATCTGTTCAATGGAGATCATTCAAAATTTACAACATTTTTCTTAGCAAAAATAGATTTAAAATAATGCCAACTGGCAACCTACTTCAATCTGGGAGAGGTATTTTATTGGGAATAATGGTTATATTTATTTAATCCATTCATCCATTCACTCATTCCAAAAATATTTATTGAGTACCGACAAGTGCCACTGCTGTCACAGCTTAAGGGCAGTGCTCTAATGAAAAGCGGAGTGTATCTGCCGCAGCAAACTCAAACTCCAGTAGAGGAGGTCAAAACCCAACAATAAAAAACAAAAAACAAAAAACAATTGTTTTTTTTTTAAGTCTATCATTGCTACAAAAGAAAACTCAAGTTGATCTGTTAGTCCTAACATTTCCTATATCATCCTAAGGACATGGGGAAATGCCCTAACAANGTCCCACAATGTATTTCAGCACATCAAACNACCACCACCCTTGACATGGTCCCTCTGGGAGATGACAATTAGCAAGCTCTTAGGCTCAGATCCTGGGAGCTGCACAAGCTTAAAAGCTCTGCAATCTCCTCCTCTTGAGTGTCTCCATCAGCTAATAAGATGAGGTAATCAATGTGTGGCTTCACCATGTAATCCTCACGCAAGTCCATTACTCCAGTCCCCTGACATCATCAAATACCCAGCCACTCCAGTCCAATATCCATCAACAGAACACGCAGCTAGAGTGAAAAGAAGGAAAGAGAGAGAGAAAGGGAGAGAGAGAGAACCATATTTCATAAAATTCTAAAAAGCATTTTCTACATTTTCTAANTAACCATTTGTCCCAAGTGAGGAAACAGTTATCAGAGAGGACAAAGGCACTCAGATGTTGAACAAATGTTAGTGATAACAGTGGTTGTGAGTGACTAGCCAGGTGTCCTAAAAACTAAATATGCAAAACATGATTATTATGTATTCATGGGGGGTTTCTGAGGTGACATATACAATGTATGGTTACTTGATGCTGAAATTTTATCTCTGCAACAGAAAAGAATCAAACAAAAGGAGTCACACATTCCTTGGAAGCAGAGTGATTAAACTGGACANGGAGTGGTCCATGGGGATGCTGACACTGGACATCCCTGAGAAGCCTCCAGCCTCCGGTCAGTTGGGTCTTCCCTCTTCTTTTTCATTTCCCCTCCCTCTCTTTCCACCATTCTCTCCTCTTCTCTAGCTTTCACTTTCACACCCTTCCTTCTGCTTCACCCAAGCACATCAAAGGACTCTGTGTTTGCTTTTTTGGAGGAAGGGTCTTTACTATATAGGCAAGGCTGGCCTGGACCACATCAATCCTTGCCTGGAACTCCAGAGTGCTGAGATGACAGGCCAAGCTTGTGTCAACATGCCCAGCACAAATGAGCTTCGACTGCCCTTAATGTAGGAAGCATCTCTGTTTATGTCTCCCCTTTTTTCAAGCATTTTTCTCACATTTGAGTGTAGATTCAACTTGACTTTTTTTTTTCAGTAAGGCATTCACTATTCAAAAACAAAAAACAAAAAAACCTGAACCAGCCTTCCCCTCTTAATGCAGAAATCACCAAGTGGGTTAGAACACTTGGACATGCACCAGCTGAAACCAAGGACTAATTCAGAGTTCTTTTAGGGCTTTTCCCACCACAGGACCACTGATTAACATTTATTGAGCACTCATTAATCCCAGACATTGTTCTGAGCACTTTATACATTAAGTTAATCCTCACCACAACCCTATGAGGCAGGGTGTAATTATTCCCAATTATAGATGCAAAAACGAGGCAAACAGATTAAGTAATTTGCCTGAGTCAAACTGGCAATGGTAAAACCAAGATCTGAACCACTGTCAGCTGAGAGCCCACATCTCTTCCACACGCATCTTGTCTTTGAGGGACAGCATATGTTTTGTAAAGGCGAACTAATACATCTGTCTGTCTCATGCTCTTCCTTTTTTGGAGACAGAGTTTCTCTGTGTAACAGTCCTGGCTGTCCTGTCCTGGAACTCACTCTNTAGACCAGGCTGGCCTTAAACTCACAGAGATCGGCCTGCCTCTGCCTCCTGAGNGCTGGGATTAAGGGCCTGGGCCACCACCACCCAGCTTCTTCTTCTTCTTCTTTTTAAACAGGCCTTTCAAAACAAAGAACTTTCTTAGACAAAACAAGCCCTGCAGTCCACTTTGCTGACCTCTGGTCTACAATTTTATTATTTGTATGGTTGTATATATACATGCACATGAGTGGTGGTGGTATGGCATATGAAAGTGTAAGCTCTTGTTAGCCTGAGTGTGTGCATTTGTTGGTGCCTGTGCATACCAGTGCGTACAGAGGCCAGAACTTGGGTGCTTTCCTCCACTGAGCTTTTATTTTTTGAGAGAGGGTGTGTTGGTCACTAAAACTGAGGGTCATGCAGGTGGCTTGGTGAGCTGTCCAACTAGGTTCAGGGATTCTCCATCTCCTCCCTCTGCCCCGCCAAGATTCCCAGCTCCCTTAGCTAAGTCTGGGCTTTTCACATTCATTCTGGGGACTCAGACTCAGGTCCTCATGATTGTGTGGCTGACACCTTCCAGACCAAGCCATCTCCCCAGCCCCACTTTTATTATTTCATATTCGCCAGTCTACTCCTGTCACAGAGACAAATTCAGGCAGAAGCAAGTTTCTGTGAGATTCCAGGCAGTCTTATAGTCCATGCACGACCCAGGACCCAAGAGTGATCAACTGTGCAGGCACAGAACACATAAAGAGACGCAAGCAAACATCCAAATCCGTACCATCTGTGGTCTGCACATAGGACATACAGACCCCAGATAAGAACCAGGCACACTAATCACAAATGAGAAGGAATAGTGATAACAGAAACCAATGACCCTGAGTTTCACAATGAAACCTAACTTCTCTATCTGTTGGACTTAATCGGATTGTTGGCATCACTTGCTGACATACAGCAGTGTCTCACACTGAGAGGCAATCTGTCGTCAGTCACTTAGGAATGCTGGCTCATTGTTTCCTTATCAAAATACTATCTTCAATGTCAGAAATGAAAGAAAAGTAGTACATTTGCAGATATCTCAGTGCTCTCCCTGGACATCNGAGAAAGCTACTTATATAAAATAATAACCCTGGCATGCTCTCTCACTCTCTTAATGCATCACAATTTTGACATTAATTTTTTTAGGTCACATATATTTTACCACAACTTAAACGTCTTTTAAAAATCAAAAGCTCTCAACCAGCAAGATGGCTCAGTTGGTAAAGACATTCATTTGCCACACAAGGCTGGTGACCTGAGCTTGATCCCAAGAACCCATGTGAAAGTGGGTGGGGAGACCCCACCTCTTGACATTGTCCTCTGATCTCCACACATACCCCCACCTCAAAATGATAATTGTTTTAATTATAATTAATAATTTATATTATAATTTAATTAATAACCCAAAGACCCAGAGCTATGTTTTGAATTAAGTCATTTACACTGGCTTTCAATCTACCAAGATACACGGCTCCATCTACAAAGCCCACACTCAGAAGTTACTCCTCGTAAGTAGTTATTCATATAAAATTTGGCTAATTTTAGCCTGGGGGAGGGGCATAGACNTTAAGAATGCATCTCACATCTACTTTCTTTCCTATTAAATTGGGGCCATCTGTTTAAAGTGACAGGAGTTGTTTTTAGCAGTCAGACATGAGGGTACTTATAAAACAACAGCTACCCCTTCTTCAGCATCAGCCCTTACCCAGAGCAGCGGTTCCACATACACACAGCCCCCAGGATGCTACTAGTACATGTAGTCTTATAGATTGTTTGAGAATGTTTTTTTTTTTTTTCATTCCTTCTGATGGTTTTCAGCAGTTTCTAAGCACAGAAGAGGAACTTGAGGTTGTCATGAGCATCTGACGGTCTCTGTTGACAGCCCTCACTGTTACAACTCATCTGTCTTTAAGAATCTGTGCGTCTCTTAGGAGACAAGCTGCTTACTCCCTACTTAATGACCAACCTGAATTCCTTCCTCCTGAATGCAGAAACTTGTGTCTTCAACCCCTTTTCTCCTGGGGACAGTGACAAGGGAAAGACAACATGTACGATTTTCCCCTTGTCAACAACAGTGGTGCTCTCCACAAGAAAAGTCAGCCCCGCAGCCCCGCAGCCCCACACTGCGCCAGTCCTCTGCCTCCATCAGGACCTTGAAGTAACCGCACTGCTTCTGTGAAGTTTCTCTTAGAAGCTAACGTCCTTTGCCTTTGCCAGGTCAGATAAGGGCTTAACTTCAGAGCAGGCCTTTCTAAGTGTTCTTATTCTCTTATTTACNGAGTTAATTGTACATACTCGTGACCTACAGCTAGATAGCTGAGAACGGGAGCAATGATCAAATCACAGTAGTAAGCATGTGTACTCCTTAAGCATTAATTTTTTTCAATTAATATAATTATCATATGCATTTGTAGGGCACTGTGCAATGTTTCAACACATGCATACAATATACTTCGTCAGGGTAACCCATGTTTCCATCCTTGTCATTAGCTCTTGTTTTTGGTAGCACAATTCACAANATGTGGAATCAGTGTAATGCGTAAGAAAATATGGCGGAGTAATTTCATCAAAGTACACAACAAAATACTATTCAATCNTTAAAGAGATATTCTGTAACAGGCACCGAAATTGGTGGAGTTGGAAGACACTGTGTTTAGTCTAATTAGCCAGAGACAGAAAGGTAAGTGCCACATGTTCTCCCCAACACGTGGATGCTACAGCAGCGATTGTAAGAGGCTAAGGGAGCTGTGAACAACTAGGAGCCAGTCACAGTCAGAGAAAATTAGTAAGTTCTAGAATACCACAGCATAGTGGAAGAGACATGGGATAGAACAGCTATGAAATATTGCAGAAATGACTTAAGGAAAGATGCTGGAAGGCTCTAAACACAACACAATGAGAAGTAGGCCTTTCTGTCAGTCAGTGTAGCTGGGTGAGAGGGAGGAGGGGCCTGGCTACTCCACACACGCCGTTGTGCTTACACTGCCGTCCTTAGTTAGTCCTTTTAGGTTTTGTTCTTCTTGAGGCAGGGTCTCATGTAGCCCAGGCTGGCCTCGAACTCCNNATGCAGTTGAAGCTNCCCTTGAACTTCTGATCTTCTTGCCTCAACCTTCAAAGTGATTGGATTACAGGCATGCTAAAGCCAGCNTCTTTCCACTGAGTTTTACTCTTCCCTTTCTTTTTAAAATCCAAGGTTTATCTGAAGTTTAAATTTAATACTTAAAGGACTCCACCCAAATAGATAGATAGATAGATAGATAGATAGATAGATAGATGATAGATTGATAGATGAACCTCTATCACATGTGAGAAACAAGGCTTGTGTCGCAGCTCTGAGATTCCTCTCCCTGAACAAGGACATTTAGATCTTTATGTGAAATGCCATTTTAGTAAATATTGCCCACACTGTGAATGAGCAGTAAGTGGATACACACAAACCCACATAGAAGCAACACTTCTCAGTGTCTCTGGCAGTCAGCTGTGGTACCTTTTCTGGTCTAGGCCTACTGTCAATGGGCAGTCTGACTTCCCAGTCCTCCCTCTCTCTGTCCCGCATAGCATGTCCTAGCTCCTACCACGGAGACAGCCTCTGAGAGGCTGGGAGATGGAGCAACAGGTGGAGGGAACAGGAATCCTTGGAATTCAGTTCTGCAAAGGGCATTCTGCCTTGCAGGCCTGTGGTCTTCCCCTTGCCTGGGCGACAGTCGGTGCAGCATTAGCTCCTTCAGTTCACAAACGTGGAGGTCTCTGCTGGAAGCACAGGCAGCAGCCGGCATGGCACACTGTTGCAGCTGTCTCCTATGGGCTATCTCATTCGTGAATTCTGGGCACAAGTCTTGCCATTATTCCCAGCTTTGAAGTAAAGAAGCAGACAAACAGATGTGGTGGGCATGTGGTGGGATGTCTTATTGTTCCTCCCAAGACAAAGGACAGTGCAGGCTGGTAAATGATCAGCTTGCAGGTCTGCACGATGCAAAGTGCAAACAGCTAATTACTGCAGATGCTGCAGCCTCAAGGAAAGCTCCTGGCCACACAAAGTGTTTCTCTCTGAGATTTTCCCTCTGTGGACTCTCTTACATCTGGGCCAGAAACATTAGCTCAGAATTGAGGGATTTATATTTGATTTGCTCACAAATACCCTTAATCTACTGTTTATTTTTTATTGCATTATAAGAATACGTGTGTGTGTGTATGTGTGTGTGTGTAAAACTCAAACTTTGAAGAAAGCAGACTGAAGAACAGCTTCTGGAGGGAACTTTTTTCCTGTTTATAAATTCTAGGATGTCTCATGTAAGGCCACGCTCTGCACCACATAAATTCTAGGATGTCTCATGTAAGGCCACGCTCTGCACCACAGTTGAGTGCTGTAAAACTCTAGATGATTAAAAATGAACTCAGTCTCCATTCGTGTCTATTACAATGGGTGGTGAAACACTGTTACACACACAGGGGTTCTCCTAGTCATAAAAGAAGGCTACATGCCTTTACTCTTGCAAACTTCTAAAAGCAGGAGAGATGCCAGAGAGGCANGAACCTGAGGAAGATGACAGAGTGAAGGAGGGCTGCCTGGAAGATAACAGCCTTTTGTCTTTTCCTCTTAATCATTTTGCTTAGGGTTCCTTTCATCTTCCAGAATGCTCTGATATTACGTGCCAAAATCCACCTAATTTATTAATTCAACAAACATGTATTCAGCACTCACTATCTGCTGAATACTTGGCCAGCTGCTGGATACATCTTAGCAAACCGACAGAAAACAAATCAGAAACTTTCATACATTCATCATGGCGGACGAATATCCTAACTTAAGCTTGAGAAAAACTCTGCATTAATTTGTTTTACCCAAGTCACAAAAGCATAAGGAACAAGACCTCTTCCTTCACTTTCCTTCCTTAAGTGACAGGTGTCCCTCTGTCAGCAGGGGCCTGGAAGCTCCACTGTATTTGTGCTTCAAGCACCACCCTGGACTCAGAGGAATCCCCCCCCCCCAGCACTATCTTTCCTGCTGATCCTTTTAGAAGTTCATGGTTATCTTATCCACCTGCTTTTCCAATGCTGTCGCCAAGCTCACCAGGTTTTAATTAATAAGCGATGAGTGAGTGATGTGCGTTCTTGGCCAGCACAAGCAAATATTTCATTATTTATATTAGTCTCCTCGTTCTATGCTTGGTTACAAAGACTAAGGAAGAAAGGATTGGCACCCCACATGGTCAATCATCCCTATCAAAATAAAAGCTCCTCTTACCATTGATTAGTTGCTGTGGAAAGATGAAGGGGATACACATGACACCAGTGGTGGGTAAGGTCCCTGGCAGCCTGCTTTGGGAAGTACCCTGATCCTGTCCTTCCAAGTGGCCTGGGCTGCATTCTGGCACTCACAGGGAACTCTGCCTTCATGCTCCTCCTGTGTCTCTCACTGGCCCACCCTGAAGTTTGGAAATGGACCCAGTTGCAGAGGGGAGGTACCTTCTATATCCTCCTATGGATCCATCCATATGACATCAGCACCCTCTTCAGCCACAGTCATGAAAGAAGAGAAAAATGCACAACAATCTGTGGCGTGCAAGGGAGGGGGAAACACCCCTGAAATACGGCATGTCACCTTGACGGTAGCTCACAAGAGAAGCAACTTTTATAAAGAGAGACAGGTGTGTGTGTGTGAGGGAGAGAGAGAAAGAGAGAGAGAGAGAGAGAGAGAGAGAGAGAGAGAGAGAGAGAGAGAGAGAGAGAGAGAGAGAGAGAGGAGCTGGAGTTACAAGCAGTTGTGAGCTGCCTGGTGTGGGTGCTGGGAACTGAACTCAGGTCCCCTGGAAGAGCAGCAAGTGCTCATCTCTCTAGCCTCCCTGTAAGCAACTTTTTGTACCCTCTTTCTTCACCTCTACCAAATAACTTCCTGCCTTGCTTCAAAAATCTACCCCTGAACACTGCTTCCTCAACAATTACTTGCACACCAACTAACTTTTCTGTGAGCTCACAGTCTTCCTCAGCACAAAGTCCCAGCTGTGCCTTTTCAAGGCAATGACTAACACTGTTTACCATGTTGCAAACTGTGGCACAAACTATTGGTTACTCCTCTAATTTCATTTCTCCATTTTATCTAGCAGATGTCAGCAAGCTTCTGAGAAAGGCAAGATAGTAAATATGTTATACTTTGAAGTTATATGGTCTCAGAAAACTCCTCAGCTTGTCCACGGTGCTATGAAAGGAGACAGACCATCCACAGGCCAAGAGGCATGGCTGTGTCCCAACATAATTTTATTTACAAGTTCAGGTGGCAGGCTGGTTTGACACCATTAGCACCACTGATTCCTTATGCCTATTCTATATTCACAGAACCCGTGTGCTAAAGTGTGTATTTCATAGCCTCCCTTGCAGCTATGGTCACATGACTGTTCTGAATAAATGGATGTGAGTGAAAATGACCTATACAAATCTAAACCATCCCCATTTTCTTGAGCTGAAATTAAATCAGGGGGAACTATGTTTGAATGTGGAGGTGGGAACAGCTTTCAGAATGACCGACAAACAAGCTGGAAGGAATCACCTGGGCTGGAGGAAGAAAGCGGAGAGGGAGAAGGGGAATGGAGGGAGGGGGCAAAATGGTTTCTGTCATTGTTTAATTCAATGGACTTTGGAGATCTTTTAATAAAGATTTGCATTTCCAAGCTTAGTTTCGGGCACAAGACTAATTGATTCAGAAAGGAAAGTAACTTTGTGTTCTCAGACTACAAAAACCCAACGATCCAACCACAATGCTTGCCCAGTGAAGTCCCGTGACCCGCCACAGACCCACCAACACCGAAGTATCTGGTATCTTATGAAGGCTAACTCAGTGTTATGCTCTTATATGCAACCTCCCTCTTATCTTTATAACAGTTGATATTATTGTCACTTTTAGAAATAAAGCACAGGAGCAGTTGCACAGATGTCTTGGGGACACAGAGTTCTTAACCACATTCTTTTCCCCAAATCAACTCCCTTGGGTGAAGAACAAACCACAGTAATATTTAGTCGGTTGCAGCGCGATCCTTAAGAGATGGCTTTGTTACTGGGTTTCAAACTGAAAAGCACCACTGAGATCCGCTGGCAGATGGCTCTGGTTTAATTATGACTCTCCTTTAAGAGCCAAGTAAACCAATAACACAGGTTAAATAACTTACCCAGATTCCTCTGAAAAACTTTGAGAATGCCAAAGAGTGGATTTCATCAGACAGCCCCCAGTCTGCCATCCTCCAGTCCTGGCCGGTCCCATTGACTCCTCCCTGATTGCCCAGCGGATGCCAACCATCTAGATGCTTGCTGCACTAGGCTGAGTGAGGCCTGCTAAGCAGTGGCAAAACCCGCTAGTAAAACCAAAGCAGGTTTCCTGCCCTGTCTGTCGGGTGTGGCATCTACCTCTGCTGGAGGTCTGGCACCTGAATGGGGACCATCTGGCTCCGTTTCCTTGACTGCCATGGCCTTCTTGTCCTATACAGCTTGGAGGGCAAGGAAAGTCAAGTATACCCTGAAACTACATCACAAGCAGATAAACCCAAAAGCCAGTTGCAAAAAAAAGTTAACCTTACTTTAAATTTAAAGGGAAGATTTCTTTCGCAGTGTTTTTTTTTAAGTGGGGATAAAAGTTGATTGTTTGAAAATTTTACTGATTTAATACGATGAATAATAGCCAATTAAAATAATTATTCTAATTAATTGCTGCTATACAAAGGATTTCTAATATATATTATAATACATATATGTTCATTTTGTTATAGAAATTTTGCAAAGAGTAAAGTCTTCTGTATGTAAACATAAAATTTGCATGTTATC
This sequence comes from Neotoma lepida, assembly GCA_001675575.1. Taxonomy (NCBI): domain Eukaryota; kingdom Metazoa; phylum Chordata; class Mammalia; order Rodentia; family Cricetidae; genus Neotoma; species Neotoma lepida. Next base: position 233,184 of record LZPO01066342.1, on the reverse strand, counting down.
AATTAAACTTTGAAACTAATTATTTTTAAAATTGGGAAAGAATAGCCAGGTGAGCGCAGTTTGCCAGGTCAGGCATCCCAGTGTCCTGGTTTCTGCTGCTGTGATCAAGCACCATGACGAAAGCAACTTGAGAGGAAGGGTTTACGTCATTCACACTCCACATCATAGTTCATTGGCGAAGGGAGTCAGGGCAGGAACCTGCATGCAGGAGCTGATGCAGAGGCCAGGGAGGGGAGCTGCTTACTGACTCCTCATGGCTTGCTCAGCCTGCTTTCTTACAGAACCCAGAACCACCAGTCCAGGGGTGTGGTCACACACACAGTGAGCTGGAACCTCCCACATCCATTATTGGGGGGGGAAGCAATGGCCAATCTAGTGAGGGCATTTACTCAACTGAGGTTGCTTCTTCCAAAATGACTACAGCTTGTGTCAAGATGACAAAATCAGCCACACACCCATCATTAGGGACGTGCAGACAGGAAGATCATGAGCTCAGGGGCAGCCTGTGCTACATGAGACAAGGCCTTAACATTTTTATTTAAAAGGCACAGGGGTGTTGGGAAGATTGTACAGCATGCTATACAAGTATGAAGATCCGAGTTTGATTCCCAGTACCCACGTCATACCTGTAATCATACCTCTGAGGAGAAAGAGACAGGACTTGGGGCTCCCTGGGCAGTCAGTTTAATGAAGTTCCAGGTTCAATGAGAGATTCTCTCAAAAAGTAAGGTGGAGCGCACCTGAGGAAGGCACCCACGTCAGCCTCTGATACACGCACGTGAACACACGCATGTGAAATAAAATAACTTTTAAAAAGAAAAGATTAGAAAGGAGACATCTTCAAACTGTGCATTTTTATTTTAGTACACATTTGTCTTTAACTCTTTACAAGAAAAAACATAGCAGGTAAAAAACTATGCAGCTATTTAAATAATATTTACCAAGAATAATCTGGGATGTGGAAAATGTGCTCACATACTGTGTTTTATAAACGCAGGTTTCCAAACAGTTTAAAGTATTTTTTTACAAGAGAATGACCAGGGCTGCTGGATGCAGTGGTACACACAGAGATAGAGACAGGAGAATTAGGAGTTCAAGGCTAGCCTGGGATCCTGTCTCAAAAAGCCAGAAAAATAAAGATATATGCATATAAAATTAATGTGAAAGTAATTACCTCAACATTTTAACAGCAGTTTTTCCATGATTGGTTCAATAATTGTTTTGTTCTTCATAACTTAAGAAATTGAATTTTTTCTATAATGCATCGTAACAATATGGTTTTATTATTTAGTATTTCTGGAGTTTAACTCAGGGCTTCACATATGCTAGGCAAGTAGTTTACCTAGTTACACACCCAGCCCCCCCCACACACTTTTTTTTTAAGACAAAGTCTCACCATGTACTTAGCCTTTCCTGAAGTATAGACTCTCCTGCCTCGGCCTTCCAAGTGCTGGGATTACAGATATGAACCATCATGCCCAGTCCATCATATATTTTTTTAAAGGAGAACGAGGTATAAAGATGCAATGGCACTAAAAGAATAGACTTCTCCTTTCACTGTGTTAAGAGGATAAAAACAGTAGTCTGGGAGATAGTACAAGCTCATCTCTCTCAACCATCCAAACCTGGGANGCTCACAAATTAAGCATCAAGTTAGGACTCAAGGCTCCAACAATGGAAAACCAGGAAAAACCAGCAGCTCTCACAACGAGTCAAAATACAGTCTCTGGAGAGAGGGCCCTGACACACCACAGCACATCAGTGCTATTAAATTGACAGTAAAAACAGAGGGTGTGTGTGCATGTGCAGCACANNTATCTGTGGTCATTATGGAAGTAGAATTTTCTTAGGAACTATGATTTCACAATTACTGTTTTTGAATTGAGAAAACAGAAAAAAAAAAAAACCCACCCAAACTGTTGAAATAATAATGCAGTGCATGCGTATCACAACTCAGCAGTGGCTAATGTCATGTAGAAAGCAGTTTTTATTTCACAGTGGAAAGCCCCCAATCATGTAGGAACGTAAGTCAGAAGAAGAAAGTTTAAGTCTGGATAATGTTATCTTTCCCATTCCCACCAAAACAAAACAGAATCTGAGGGCACATAGTTATTTTCAGATATTAATAATTAAAAACTATTTTTTAACATCTCAGCTGCTCAGGCTAGCTAACACCATTGTCCTGTCTCACTCTGACGGTCACACGATCCTCAAGTGCTCTTTCTCAGACTGCATCTTCCCTGGCAAACAATGCCTTCTTTTATGAGCCAACAGATCATCAAAACCGCCTCGGCTCTGGCGTCTGTGCTCTTCAAAGCATGGAACCTCTCCAGAGCTAAACGGGGAGTATTCCAGGAAAGAGCAGGTAGCAAGTTCAGGAAAGTGCCTAATAAAGTTCCACTGCCTTTTCCCAAAACACAGCCTCCAAGCCCCAAANACTATAGCAGAGCAGAAAAACAAGTATGTTTTTCAGTCACACTCCTCAGATAGAGCCTCTTACTGGTTCCCTCAGTGAGAGCTCTCTCCACAGCATTATTTCATTAACAGGGGAAACACACACACACACACACACATAAAGCCAACACCAGAAACATAGACTCAACAATTGCCACTTGACCTAGCATACTACAAAGTGCCTGCAGAAACAGCCAGTCTCATCAAATGATTCTACTGGCATTAAACAGATAAGATTTTCTGCAATGAAGTAACAATGGACAAAGGAAGATAGACGCATGACAAACACAGCCGTGGTCAGCCTAAGCAGAGAAGAAAAGGCAGCCNGGTGGAAAGAAGTTGCAGAGATAGTGAGCGGGATTCAGATCTAGTCACATAAATGCGATGAAGACAAACATACCTTTCATGTGGGCTGCCTAGAGAGGCAGCTTCCCTGGCCCCCTGACTTCCATCATCCCGCTCATGACCAGTCCAGGAAAGTAATATATGACTTCAGTAATGCTGCCTGGCCGTCACCCAAGTCAGTGACTTCAACCGCTCCGCATTAACAACAAAAGCCAGCCAGAGTGGATGCAGGGAGAAAGGAAGAGATGAGAGACCAGCGCAGCTCCTCANAGGACAGCTACCTCTTGTTAAAGATGCAGTCAAGGACTCACTGTTCNGAAGCAAGAGTCTCCTCCAATGAGCTATTAGTGGCTAANGAGCCTACTGTAGGCCCCTGTAAACACCAAGCTCTCCAACACAAAGATCTTCACTGTAAAACACTGTAGGAGTGCTCTGTGCACTCTGCACAACTTAGAGGCTGCTGGACTGCCAATCAGGTCGATGCTATTCACCTCAGCATACCAATCTGGAAGGTGAGACACTCACAGGAAGAAACTCAAGAGCACTGTTAGCTGAGGCAAACGCAGCTTGTCTGGCTCCCGAGGCTATGGGAAGAGCCACTGGACCTGGCCATCTCACAGTGAGTGCTCCCGAGGCTATGGGAAGAGCCACTGGACCTGGCCATCTCACAGTGAGTGCTCCCGAGGCTATGGGAAGAGCCACTGGACCTGGCCACCACACAGTCAGTGTTCCTGAGGCTCACATCCNAACCCTTACATGGGAGGCTAGAGACATGGCAAGTGAGATGGTAGTGGATAAAACTGACTTTTGTTCAGCGGCCACACTGGGTCAGACCCTGTCTTACTTTGCTTCCTATTATTGTCGTGAAGTCCATGACCCAANGCAATTTTGGGAAGGAAAGCATTTATTTGGCTGACACATCCTAATCGCGGTCCATCATTAAAGGGAGTCAAGGCAAGAAATGAAGCAGAGGCTACAGAGGAACTCCACTTACAGGCTTGCTCAGCTTGCTTATATATCCAAACCACAACCACCTGCCCAGGGATGGCATCACTCACAGTGGTTGACCCTTACACATCAATTATTAATCAAGAAAATGCCCCACAGACTTGCCTACAGGCCTATCTAATGGCGGCATTTCCTCAGCCGAGATTCCCCAGGTAACTCTCTAGCTTGTGTCAAGTTGGCAATAACTAGCATAGCCCCTTTAGAAAAACACATGCTGGGGGGTGGCAGGGCTGGAGAGAGAGCTCAGCAGTTAAGAGAGCTTCCTGCTCTCCCAGTGGACACAAGTTCACCCTCCAGCACC
>LZPO01066342.1:187844-211166 GCA_001675575.1 Neotoma lepida | reverse complement strand
AGAGAGGAGAGGGAGAGAACGAGAGAGAGAAAAAGAAAGAAGAAAGAACCTCTCTCTGACTAAAGCAGAGATTTCTGTTGCTTACAACTTCGACTCTTAACCGATATGCCACATCAGGTAACAGCTTATTGTTTTGGTCAAAGCCACTGTTAAGTTTTCAGAGCAAACACATGTAATGAATCATTTTAGTCAGAGTCTGTAAGTTGCTGAGCAAGAGGTTATGGGCATTTCTGAACCATTTCTTAAAATTAATGGAAGGATGAATATATTACCATAGTGTTTTAAAGGTGATAATCTATGANGTGGGTCAGGCTGAGGCCGGAGGATGCAGAGCTGGAGGCCAGACTGGGATAAGCTGCAAATTCAAAGCTAGCCTGGGCTACAAAAACAAGACCCTACAGCAAAAAGAACCAAAAACTAAAAAAAATATTTGTTTTTACCAATCAGATTGAGAGATTCAATACCACTCTTCCCTGAAAATAATCATTTAATGGCTGAGAGATAGGCCAGTGGTTAGGAACGCTCGCTGCTCTTACAGAGGGCCTGGGTTCCAGTTCCCAGCACCCACATCTGCCTGCAGCTTGAGCTCTGGGAAGATGTGATGCCTTCTTCTGGTCTCTGCAGGCTCCTGCACGTATGTGGCATGCATTCACAGAGACACGCATACACATAAACAAAACTAATTTTTTTAAAAAAAGCCTTCTTGTGTGTTTCACAGCTTATCACACGAAAAAGCCCTCTAAAATACAAACAAACAAACAAGCAGAAACTCGTTTTGTTTTTGTTAGTGCTGAGTTTTGATCAAGGGGCTCTGACACACTGTTCTACCATTGAGCTACATGTCCAGCCCCAAAGCTTGAGTTTGCTTTCCTGTTCAATACAGTGATGCTGCTCCAGTGAACGGGGTCATGGAGGAGCAGAGGCTTGTGGTGACCTGCAGAACAGAGCAACAACAACTCGATGGAGCTTAGAACTAGCTCCGGATTGAAAAGTGTATTTTGCCTTCAACTACAACCGACAGTTACTCTCATTTTAGTCACTCTGGATAGTGTGCTAGCCTCCTAGTCACTGTACCTAAAGTGTATAGAAGTCTATATTAAATGTTCCTTTTGGTTTATTACCAAAACATTTACCAAAGTACTTTAAAAAGTCTTTTCGGTAAGACCCAAGTTGCTACAAGGAGTCACATGGAAAACAAAACTTTGGCACATGAAAACCTTTTCTCTGAAAGCAAGCATCAGGATTCTGAGAAGAAACAACTTACAAGAAAACTTTTTTTTAGCATGAAGGAGGGAAATGGTTTGGGGAAGGGACTTACAGGAAATGGAGTTCCTGCTGCCAGCTGTCCCTCACACTCTTGGTGTTGCAGCCACTTCCTAAGTGTCCTAGGAGAACTCCTTATCCTAGCCCTCATTTTAGTGTCCACTTTGTCCTCTGACAGTTACTCACTGAATGGCAGCCACTGTGGAGGTCCACCAACCTCAGGAACCCAGCAAAGTGGGGCCGGCAAGATGGCTCCATGGGTAAAGGTGCTTGTCACCATGCCTGAAGAACTGAGTTCAATCTCTGGAATCCATATGGGGGAAGGAGAGAGGACTGCCTCCCACAAATTATCCTGAACTCTACACGCGTGCCAGCCAACATATAGACACACAGATGAGAGAGAGAGAGAAATACACACACAAATAAGTGTAAAAAAACAAATTGTATAAATAGGAAACTTTCAAGAAGTAAAAACTATTATTTTTAAATGTTTTTTAAAGAATAGAGAAAGGTAGTCAGCGGTGGTGGCACACGCCTTTAATTCCAGCACTCAGGAGGCAGAGGCAGGAGGATCTCTGAGTTCGAGGCCAGCCTGATCTACAGAGCGAGTTCCAGGACAGCCAGGGCTACACACAGAGAAATCTTGTCTTAGGGAAATAATAATGATAATGATAATGATAATAATAATAATATAGAAAAGCAATCTCAATCTCAAATAAAGAAGCAAATTTAAATAGGAAAGTGCTTTTTAAAAACCAGGGTCAGAAAAATAAACTGTTCGAGGAGCGTCCCAATGCCAGAACTGATCGTTTTTTTAACAGGTATAACACACAGGCTCATCATCTCCTTCACTACTTAGGAGTAGGACGGGAGTGGGGAAACCTCTTCACACAAAGGACTAGTCTGTCTGTGAGCCAGACTTAGTTAGATCATCGGTACAAGGCCACACAGTTTTGGCCATTTCCTCTTCTCTCCAGAATCATTCAACACCGACGATGCTAAGCAGTCAGGCAGGTTGCAACCTGTCTGACCTACAGAAATGGAGACTCTTTTAGGGTATTTCAAACTAAGAGTGACTCACTGGGGTGGGGGTGGGGACACAGGTTGTTGCTAAATTGAGATCTTTCTAAGAGTTACTTCCCTGTCTCTGAACAGAGGGTGAGACTCTGTTCGGCATCGGACAGCANCGGACTTCCACTTTGGATCTTAGAGACATGATCTNCCGGAGGAGGGGGCACTCCAGCAGGGCACAGAGTCCTACAGAGAGCTTAGTGCACTCGCCCATGGGACAAGACACATCCCTCATGACATAACAGGGACAGCGTTATTCTGGGAAACTTGTAAAGTAACCCTACAACTGAGGGAACACACTGTCACACAGAAATGGCCATCACTAAACACTCTCTTACACAGCAGGTCCCATCCAGCCTCCCCCATTTTCACAGTGGGCAGGGGCAGAAGAAAATGCTGCTGCCATGGGTGCAACTCCTGAGGTAGCACAGTTATAGCAGCTATCTGCTTTTAGCCCCAGGCATCTGCAGTATCAGGCAAGACAAGCTGCATGATGCATTTGGAAGGTGTTGTCATCCGACCAGGCCTTCCTTACTACAGTTTCCCATTTATTTCCTGTAACTCAGAGATCGGAAACTGACCCAAAGGAGGCAGTCTCTGGGCACCTGGCCACGGGGCCCTTTAGTGCGTCACTCTTTAAGTACTGTTTAACTTCTAATACCATTTAAAATGTTATCGCATATTTACTTAGCTCTGCAGCTTATAACAAACCAACCAGACAGGAGAAGCCAGTTTGAGTTATACAATGTACCAGGGAGCCAGCTGCCGTGGGACGGACAAGTCAGAACACGGGCTGAGCGAGCTGAAGCTCACCACACCTGAAGGCAGCCTCCCTGACTTCACTTTTGTCCTCAAAGTGCCTTTACAACTAAAATGTGGAGAGCCCAAACACCAAAGAGAGGCTCTATGTGTGGCCACAAACATCAACCAAGCCGCTGAGGGCCAACAGTCACGTGAGACAAAAAGGCATTTAAGCTTGGTCTTTGAAATCTGGCACGCCCCCTGAAGAACTCTTAACTTGAGTCTGATAACAGTAAAGCATTCTGAAGAGATTATCAGTAATTAGCTGCTTCTTCTCCCACCAGCATGCTATCAGCTTCAGTGTGGGCCAGGAGCCAGAGCTCAAGTTTCAGGAGTGTTCGTTCTTTTATGACCTGAATAAATTGTTTTTAGTTTCATGCATGTACTTGCTGAAAAGAAGATTTTACATCTACCACCATGGGTGTTGAAGAGGGAGCAAAGCAGTGAAATTGGTAACACTTCGTAAATATCCCCGAGAAGCTAATGGGAAGAAGTCCCACAAATAAAGTCACAAGCATTCTACCCCAAAAGAAGAAAGACGTTCTGAAATGATACTCAAAGGTGCTCACTAGCTCACATCGCTTCATCGAGACTACAGGCATTATTGACAAAATTACAGCTAAAGCATTGAAGTGTAACAAAAGAAAGCCGCCATATAGCGATTTCAACTTAGAAACTTAAAAGCTTATTAGTTACAAATAGGATTGAAATTTAAATATACATGGCTCAGTAAAAAATCTATTAAAAATGTAAGGCTTCTGGGCACAGTGGCTGATACCTGTAATTCCCACACTTGGGGAATAAAGGAATGTTAGAGTTTGAGGCTAGCCTGGGCTACCCAGGGAGCGCTATGTCAGCCTGGGACACATAGTTTCCAATTTCAAAATAAATAAAATAGAGGAACACTGGGTTTAGTTTATGGGGCCAGAGTCCTTCCCTAGATGTTCAATTCTAAAAGGAATTTTTTTAGGGGGCAGTAGCCCAGGCTAACTTTAAACTCCCTATATAGCCAAGGATAACCCTGAACTTGTGGATCTTTGCACCTCAATGTCCTGAGTGCTAGGATTACATGTATGTACCACCATGTCCAATCTACAAGAGGATAGGGATTGAACCCAGGACTTTCTGCAGGATAGTTCAGTAAACTACATCTCCAACTAAGGTACACCCTCCTTACAAAGACTTTTTAAATAGCAATAATCAAATTTGTTTTCCCTATTTCTGATGACCCATGTTACAGTAGTCTTGGTGGCACACATGAGACAAACCAGGAGGCTGAGATCTGAGGATCAGAAGTTCAAGGCCATCCTGGACCACATGAGACCCTGTTATCAAAAAACAAGTATGTGCGGGTGTGGTGGCACACGCCTTTAATCCCAGCACTCAGGAGGCAGAGGAAGGAGCCAGTTTCAGGACAGCCAAAACTACACAGAGAAACCCTGTCTTGAAAAACCAAACAAACAGGTATTAAAAACCAGTTTTGAGCTGGGCAGTGGTTGTGCACACCTTTAATCCTAGCACTCAGAAGGCAGAGGCAGGCAGATCTCTGTGAGTTCGAGGCCAGCTTGGTCTATAAAGTGAGTTCCAGGACAGCCAGGGCTACACAGAGAAACCCTGTCTCAAAAAACCAAAAAAAAAAAAAAAAAAAAAGTTTTAAAGAGATAAAAGAAAAAGTAAAGCCCCCAAATGGGTGGAGGATCCCATTTCTGGTGAGCCTATTTCTTAGGTTTATTTTATTTTATGTGTATGAGTGTTTTTGCCTACACGTGTGTGCACCACCTGATGCAACAGGTCAGAAGAGACCAGCACAGAAGAGAAGGTCACAGGGTCGTAAACCATCATGTGGTGCTGGGAACTGAACCTGGGTCCTCTGCAAGAGCAGCAATCGCTCTTAACCACTGAGTCAACTCTACAGCCCTCTGGTAAGCCTTCTAAATGTGTCTTTTTTTTTTTTAAATTTCATTACGGTATTGATGGTGTTGGTGATGATGATAATGATGAGTAGAGACAGGTCTGGCTGAAGGTGTAGGCTATCCTCAAACTCCCCATCCTCCTGCCTCACTTGCCTAAGGGCTAGGATTACAGGCACCCAGCTTCATTTCATCGTCTCTGATGGGTCATAGTTGCTGTCACTAATCAGGAACATTCCATCCCAAAGAGCAGGCATGAGCTGGGAATGCGGCCCAGCAAAACGCCTGTCCCACTTGTGTGAGACCCTAAGTTCAGCCCCAGCACTGTAAGGAGAAAAGTATAAAATAAAAGTAGGAGTGGGCTCCTAACTGCAGAAACCACCACACTGTGGTACAGACTCATCACGGAGTCCATCCTACACACCCTTCACTGCAAATAAATTGGAGCGGTGCTCCCCAGATCAGGCCCCTAAAATGAGAACTGAGCACCTGTGTCTCAGCTTTACAGCTGCCACCCCCAAAACAAAAAACACTGTAAATGAAAACATCTAGAAGCCTTCGCTTTTGTCAAGGAAATGTCAAGAAAGTATCTGGACAGAGACTGATCCCAGGCCACATCTTTACATGGCATCTTTATGATGTGAGCATCACTCTACAGGGCCCCTAGTTTATCCTGTCTGTCCTGGTACAAGCATTTATGATCTCACACACAAACCCTCAGAGAAGGTCTTCCTCCCAGAAAAAGTTTCAAACCCGCTGGACAAAGGTTGGATTACCAATCTCCTATGGCACTGTTTAAAAACTAAATTAAATAAAAAATCTGGGTNTGGTACTCACACCTGTAATCCCAGCACTTGGGAGGAGGCGGAAGCAGGTGGGTCACTTAAAAGCTCAAGTGTAACCTGGTCTACATAGTGAGTTTCAGGTCAGCCCAGACTACACAGTGACCCCCATATTAAAAAAATAAAAAGTGGTAGAAGAGAAGATCCAAATTTACTTAGAATTGAAACAAAACAAAACAAAACAGGAACAGGTTGTCAGGAGAGTGCAGACAATAGTCTTAATGGCATGCTCTAAAATCTTTCCCTTCCAAGAACAAAAAGAAAGAAGATTGCAGGCTCACATCTCTGCGCTCCTCTCAGAAACTCCCACTGCTGTCGGGCAGGTTGCCAAACGCCTGGCAAAGCTGGCACACATTCCAATACAGTTATTCAAAATATGTTAATGAGGCTAGCCCAGGGCTCACATCACACACGCCTCCTTCCTTTGCTTCGTGGGAAGTGAACCTGTGCAGGTTAAAACAGGCGTGCCCAACACTTGCTAAGTGGAATGACAGACGCTGGCTGGAGAGCTGCCAGGTTAAGACGAGCTCTTAGGGGAAACAGCTCCAGATTGTCCCTTTGGGGATCAGTCACTGGCCTTCACACTTTGCTCTACTGGCATAAAAAGTCATTAATGATTTACATTCTTTGAAATTACCCTAGAGCTTTCAAGGCCCAGGGTGAGGACTGCAAACTTTTAAAGTAATTTTCAGTGAAATGGGTTGCATTCTACAGATGAAGAAATGGAAGTACAGTTACACACTGTGCAGATAGTGCTGACAGGGATATCACTCTAACAGTGATGCACATTCAAGAATATCTCCTGAATCCAGCAAGTCTGTCTTCTGGGGACAGAGTGAAATCATAAAACAACTAGTCACTCAGCTCAACTAGTCTACAACTGAGGACTCAGACTGGCCTAAACTGCAGATCCTCCTTTTCCCTTTTCCCTGCCCCCCAGAAAAACATTTGCTTTCTTGTCTGAACAGACGTTCCAGTCACAGCCTGCATTTCAGAGCTCAGGCCACGCGGCTTCGTCTGCAGCAGAGCTAAAAAGCACTGCTGGGGGGGAAAAAAAAAAAAAAAAAAGGAAGAAAAAAAGAAGAAAATCTCACCACCTTCCCCAGGCTTTAAAAGCAGTCTCCGTGTTAGACCTTACTCACACACCAAGATCTTCTTCAATTTCAAAAACTCAAGTGAAGTTGGAAGGTATGAGTGATTGCACACTTCTCCAAGGTGACTCATTCTCATATGCTCAAGATTAAACACAGCACTGAATCCAGCATTAGGAAGAAATTTTTCCTCAGGGGCAGAAAGGTGTGTGGGATTTCCAAAAGTACACTACAGTAGGATCATCTGTGTGGGTTAGATGAGAAGTCCCACATAGCACTTCCCACTACTGTGAGAGTACAAACACCATGGAGGTGCAAGCCTTCCTGAGTTGTGTTTGTACAGAGCCCCTGGGATGCGCCTTGCGCTGCGAAGCTTGGATGGAGATGCCAGGGATGGGTTACACAGCAATGAGTAGCACTAATACTACTGAGTGGCTGAAACTGAGCATGGCGGCACATGCCTGCGATCCCAGCACTGGGGGGACCAAGATCAAGAGTTCGGGGTTCTCCTCAGCTGTACTAACTGCTGAGCGCTCNAGGCCTGGGCTCCAGCGGTCTATTCTACAGAATGTGGCGGTCGTTTATTTTTAACCACATTTAACAAGTAAAAGAGGCAAGCTGGGACTGCTTTGGGGGCACCTACAGGGCTCTTGTCATGTGTAAAGATCAGAAGTGAGCAGTTTCTGAGGATGGAAGAATTTGCAGGCTGGGAGGAGCCTCTGGCTGGACATGTGGAAGCTGAGTTCTGGTCCAGCTCTGGTTGCTAGAGCAAGTGGTCTTGGACAGGGACTGTTTCCTACGCTTACATTTCCTANAGGCCTCATTTTTCTCATTAAGAATAGGAAGAAGGTTGGGGGTGTGGTTCAGTGGTGGGGTGCTTGTCTTGAAATGCAAGGCCCAAGGTTCAACCCCAAATGCAGAAAGAAAAATAACTGTGGAGAGAAAGCCAGTCACGGNGGTATACAATCACAGCCCCGGTATTTTGGAGGTCTACCTGGAGACACAGGGAGTTAGAGGCCAATCAGTCAACAATTTAAATTTTTGTCTCAAAAAAAAAAAATTGCTGGACATAGTGGCACATGCTTGCAGTGCCCACCCAAGATGCAGGAGGATTGTCACAAGTCTGAGGTCAGCCTCATCTACATAGAGAGCACCATGCCAATTAGGGCTACCTAACTAGGAGACCCTGGCTCAAAAGAAAACAAAAAGGATAAGAAAGAACAATATAATTTTTTCTCCATTGATTAAAATAAGAAAAATGGGCCTTTATCACATGCGCGCGTGCGTGCGTGCGTGCGTGCATGCGCGCGCGCGCGCGCGTGTGTGTGTGTGTGTGTGTGTGTGTGTGTGTGTGTGTGTGTGTGCGCGTGATGTGATGTGGTCACCATCCATCTTGTTCCCTAAGATAGTGTCTCTCACTGGCCTGGAGTTCACCGAGTGTGGCAAGCAGGCAGGCTGGCCAGTGAGCCCTGGGGAGCCATTAGCGTGAGGCCTCAGTGTTGGAATCAAAGCAGGAACCACCCTAGGCAGCAGCATTACACAGGGGTTCTGAGGAGGGAACTTGGGTCCTCTGCTTGCAAGGCCCTTTGCCAACTGCACCTTCACCCAGTCCCGACACTTTATCTCTTTCTTTGATCATTTTCTTCTACTTAAGGTGCTTTAATAACCGCCTCAGACTTAGAAAACATGTGGTTTATAAAAACAAGAAGTCTGCATGAAAGCAGGCAGGACTGTGCTCAAGAAAGAACTTACTCCAAAGTTGAGAAAGTGTTTCAAGAGTCAGCTCGAGCTGCCCTTCCTCCAAGCTCAGGCTTCTCACCAAACAACTCACTTCCCAAGTTGGAACTAAACATACTTGCTTAAAAAAAAAAAAATCCGAGTATCTTCTACTTGCTTAAAAGTTATTTGACATCTCTGCCATTTCTCTGTTTCCCTCATTTTAGGCAAACTGAATCCAAGCTTTAGGAATGGACCAGCAACCAGGCAAAGTCTCTGATGACTTTAGTTAAACCCTGATGCAGACCCACAGGTAGATAAACAACCAAATAATAACCTTGGAAGCAAAAAAAAAGTTACTGGGTTATATAAATAGAGTTTTAAAGGCTTAAATATACTGGGTATATTAAAATTTATGACCTAAGCCAGGCATGGTGGAGCATGCCTTTAATCCAAGCACTTGGGAGACAGAAACAGGAAGATCTTTGTTGAGTTTGTGGCCAGCCTGGTCTACACAGCCAAGGCTGCACAGTGAGACCATATTTCTGTCTCAAAATAATAATAATTAATATTATCTAAAATCAAATACCAACATAGTACGAACTGCAAGTCAGTCTATTCTATTCTATTCTATACATATTCTATTCAAATATAGGTAGCTATAAAAATATAAAGATGTTATAGGACTAAATACATTATAGTTCAACGGTAATTCTAATAAAGAAATAGTTCTTCCTGGGCTACATGAGACCCCGTGTGTGTGTGTGTGTGTGTGTGTGTGTGTGTGTGTGTGTGTGTGTGTGTGTGTGTGTCTGTGAAAGAGAGAGAAGGGGGGGGAATATTTCCCTTTAGTAGTTGACAAAGACAATAAATCTGCTAACCTAATATCTTATAACCTTTTATCTCTGTGCTAAACCCCCTAAAGAACACTGAGTGGCAACGCTGACTGACAGTTTCTAAGCTGTCATTTTTCAGTTGCACTGAGATGATTTCTTGATTAGGCTTCTCCCTATAAGCATGGCGACTTGTTTTCTGAGGTGACTGGAAACCTCCACCTTCAGGTTAAATATATATGGACTAGAGTAGGCTCCAAAATAAAACTAGGGACTATTAAAGACAGTAAGAAACCTCTAACAAGCATATGAGCACAGCAGCATCAAAAGCAAGGGTATAAAGTCACCTGGGAGAAGAGAACACTCCTGTGCTTGGCCTTCAGTGCCTAGAGAAGAGCGGAAGTCATGGAGAGCGCCTTCCCGGGTTGCCAGCATCAGTGGAAGAAGCTGGCTCAGGGTCACCACCAGCACACAGCAATAACCCTCCTGTTTGCTTCGGCAGCTAAAGAGCTACTGACCCAACTCACTTGATCTGAGCAGTGCACGGGTGTGGCCTCCACTTCCCGTAATGACAATAATGATGCTCAACACTTAAAAAGCAGATATGAAGATGTTGGGAGATCTTGCAGGCAGATGGGCATGGTCATTAAGAGGATGAAGTGTTCCTGGGTAAATAAGTGAATGAGGAAAGGGGAGAGGGAAGGTAGAAAGAGAGAGCGAAGATGGGCAAAGTAGTTCCCATGACTCTATGGCAGTAAGAATTCTAAGGAGTGTTGTGAGCAGAAAAGCAAAGATATCGGTGCCAAGATGGATGGAGCTATTAAGATGGATGGTTTAATAAATGTGGGTGCTAACCCATCACATTATAAATATCTCCCAAATCATTATTAATATCTTTGGTCAATATCTCTCTGTGAAGCAACACAGAAGGAAATACTATGTCAGCAACAATAAAAACCAGCTTTCCAGATGAAGACTGGACACAGTTGGAAGAAAATTCCTTCATTCCCCTGCTAGGGTTAAGCAACCATTCTTACTTGTTCCATTTTTGGATGATTTTCTATAATAGACAGGATCTCTCAAGCTCTCATTCTCTAGTGTGAACTTTGGGCAAAACATATATAAACAATAACTGAAAGTAAGAAGTTTGACGTCTGTCGCTAAGAACAACCAGTTTGGTGCTCTTTCTACACCAATCACATAGCAGAACCAAAAAGTAGGACAAGCCAGTGGAAAGCTATTTGAATTCTGAACTATTCCAGGAAACCTGACTTTAATAATACTCTTTCAGATCCTATAACCAGAATAACCAGTACTGGTGGTGAAGACCTAATCCTCCTTCACCCCTCCTCCTCATCTCTAAGCCATCCACGAAGTCTGTATCCGCTTGTGAATGGACAGACATTCTTGGCTAATGGATGCCAACTTAATACCTTCTCTGACTCGACATCTTTTGAGGACTTAGCAATACTCAGGTACTTTTTAATAGTCTAACCATTCCGAAAATTCTCTTTTAGTTTTATCATCTTCTAAGTACATCCTTATGGAGGGATAAATTGATGTCAATCACAACCAGAAAAAAAAGGTAAAATTAAACACCTGTATTTCCAAGGACCCCATATTCCACTCATCTCATAGAAAACAAGAAAACTGAACACTGATTTTACTTTCCCATTCCAATGTAAATAACATTTGCTTTTATTAAATTTTTTCATTCTTCTTTCTCTCTTTGCACCAAGATCAGTATTTCTCCAAGTATTTATTATCTGAGGCCCACCTACATCAAATCATCAGGGTTGATCAGATTTTTAATTGTGGGATTCTAGAGCTGTAATGTGCTCACTATGGAGGACCTGAGTTCCGATCCCCAGCAGGCACATAAAACAAATAAAGAAAAGGCCAGGTGTGGCAGTGGACACCTGTAACTTTAATGCTGGACAATCATAGCAGGGGGTTCCTGGGCCCTATGGACCAGCCAGTCTAGATAATTAGTGAGCTCCAGGTTGGTGAGAGACCCTGCCTCAAAAAAATAAAATAAAATATGAAGACAGTGGCACAGACCTTTATCTTCCATTTGTACAAGTACACACATGTGTGCACAGACCCAAATATATGTAGCTACAAACCCCACAGATAAACACAAAATATATAAATATTTGTTCTTTTTAAAAAAAAAATACTTCTCCTTCTAACTATGTGTATGTGTGTCTACATCTGTGTATGTCACATGGGCCGTGTAGTCAGATCCCCTGGAGTTGAGCCCCACCTGATGTGGACGCTGGAAACAAAACCTAGGTCTTCTGGAAGCGCAGCAAGTACACAAGCATTCTCTCCAGCACAGTACTTGGTTTTGGTTTTCTCTTCCTTTTTCTTTAAGTTTCTGGACCCTTACCTATACTTACTAAAGTCATCAGATGGGGGAAGAAGATGAAAACAGCAAGGTTTCACTTTAGAAGTGACATAGGTGACATCATGAACATGGAAATTTGAGAGCCACTACCTCAAACCTTTCATTTTCCCAAGCTAAAGGACAACAAGGACTCTACCAAGTCCTAACTAGGGGTCACATTACAGAACCCGTGGAAGAGACAAGTATGTTTGGCCAGTAGAACTTGCACCCAACAAGAGACATCAGCACAAATGCAGACTCGTTGGCCCGGCTCTGTGGCGACTGCCAATTACAGTAGCCAGACCTGCAAGAGGGCTTGATTACATGTAATTTATAAAAAGTAAACAAGCTGGGCGGCTTAAGAACAATGAATGGTGATCTTCCAGCCAAGAGGTAATAAAAAGCATGGACAAATGACTCAGCACTCCCCCACCCCCCAGACAACAATAGCCTGGGCTCTAGCTAGGAGAGTGAGGCAAAATGAGTATTTGGGTTATAATTCGAAGGACAATAGCTCTTTGGACAGAAGTTCTGCCTCGCACATAGAGTCTTTCCCAACCTGTAGTGTTCAAAATTCAGCCACTTAAATGACTGTTCTTGCCAACTTGACCAAAGTAAAGAAATGCTTTGACTCCAGGGATACAACTGAACTCTGCCTCAGAATTGCAGCTTCTGGTGGAATCACGGGAAACCCAACAGATAACACGGGGCTAAGAACAAAGCCTTACAAGAGGTTTCTCTACAGAGGGGCTGCTCACCATGGCACACTGAAAGCAGCAGGGGCCAGGCAATGGTTTGTTCTGGAGCTGGGCTGTGTGACACAGAACGTGTTTGCTCCTGATACTACCTCCCTCCAAATGCTGCAAGAGAAATCTGTCTTCAGACACAGCCAAACGTCCTGTGCCTGGGCACAACTGCATCCCAACCCCACACAAACCACTCACCTCTCTATGTAGAAATGTCTCAAGAAAACATGCTTGTTAGTAAGCCAGTTCATGGAACATAGTTTTGAAATCATAAAAATCTCAATGATTCTTGATCTAAAACATATATAAGGTAGTCTCTTCAACATATATAAGGTAGTCTCTTCAACATATATAAGGTAGTCTCTTCAACATATATAAGGTAACAAATATATACATTTTTAAGTATATCCTTCTAATTTTCTGAGAATTGTTCTATTCCCAGGTACTAGACAATGACATTTTAGGATTGCTTGTGAGCTACCTGGGAGATTACAGAAGTGCCACATAACTGAAGAACTGAGTGATCTTCTGGCCTTTGTCCTGATCCATCAGCTGACATATGCTGTCCACTTTATCTGCGAAGTATTTCTGTACATTCAATAGTCAGTGTACCCATTCACACAAAAGGGACAGTATTTGGTGTCCATGACACTTGAATAAATAGGGCTTAGAATATATTTATATTGCAAAATCTATTTTTTACTTACCCTGCCCCTGTGTGTGTGTGTGTGTGTATGTGTGTGTGTGTGTGTGTGTGTGTGTGTGTGTGTGTACATTCACACATTTTTGTAATTTGCAAGAGTTTGTTCTCCCTATCCATCATATACTCCAGGGATTGACTGAGGTCTTCAGACTTTAGGCAAGTACCCTGTGGTGGTTTGAAAGAATACAGCCCCTAAAGAGAGTGGCACTATTAGGAGGTGTGGCTTTGTTGGAGGAAGTAGGTCATTGTGGAGGCAGGCTTTGAGATCTCATATATGCCCAAAATAACGACCAGTGTCTCAATTCACTTCCTGTTGCCTTTCAATCAAGATGTAAGGACTCTCAGCTCCAGCACCACATCTGTCTGCATGCTGCCTTGCTTCCCACCATGATGATAATGGACTAATCCTCTGAACTGTAAGTGAGCCACCCCAATTAAATGTTTTCCTTTATAAGAGTTGCCAGGGTCATGGTGTCTCTTCACAGCAATAGAAACCCTCACTAAGACATACCCTTACCTAATTTTTCATTTTTTGTTTGTTTGGCTTTGGTTTGTTGACACAGGGGGAAGAGCTGAGGCAGAGGCTCACTGAGGAAGGTGGCAACAAGTCTGGATGGATGTGGTAATGCCAACATGATGAAGCCTGGTGAGCCAAGGGGAAAGCCCTGGGTCTTACCAACAGCAAAGGTAAGCAGTAGAACCAACATCTGCAGCCCAGGGGGTGGCATCATTAGATCTGTGTCAGGAAAGTTGCCTAGCTGCCTTCACACAGAGATCTCTGCAACACTGGATGCAGAGACCAGTCAATGACTGCAGCTCTCCAGAAGAAAGGCAGCAGAGGGCCAACGGTTGAGAGCTACTGAGGCGGTCAACTGACAGGGTTTGTTTTGGTCACTGTGTGTACAGAATGAGGAAACCTGTGCTCTCAAGCCACTGGAGGAGGGTGGAGGTGCTGTCCACTGGGGACATAATGAGGAGACCAGGCCTGAAGAGTGAAATGCTGGCACGGGCACCTGGCGCTTCTGTAGAGCATCTAAGCAGTTTGATCCATAGAATGGGCTGAGAGAATCCTCAGATCATCTGCATAAAACTTGAGGGCATTTAACTATGCATTGTGATTTGCAGATGAGCCCTACAGGTCAGCAACCATACAAGTCAGAATTCTTAGGAAACCGAGAGCCCTGTGCTTTTTCTTCTTTAAACATTATGGCTGTGGGCGTATGTCTGCCACACTGTGCACATGAGACAACCAGAGAAAAACTCAGAAGACTCGGTTCTCTTCCTCCACCACGTTGGTCCTGGGGATCGAACTTGGGTCATCACAGTTGGTGGGGGGTGTCTTCCTTTAAAGCTGATCCAGCTGACCCATCAGAGCACAGGGCTTTTAAACTTTCAAGGAGTTCACAACCTCACAATGGATGAAAAGCTACTGAGAGACAGCAGGAGAAAACCCAGACTGGAGCTCTTAGGAACTCCAGGACTGAAGCAGACTACAGCCTGTGTCAGGAAGGCACAGGAAGGGACTTGGTCACATATACCCAAGAATTTCTAGAAAGAACTACGGTTCACCCCTAGACTTGGTAACAAGGGGCTCCCCATAGAAGTTGGTGGAAATGGTTCTAGTTAGGACCATGGAGAAGGACTCAGTTGTCTTCCATTACAATTACAATACATGAGTGGCAGGTGAGGGAGTCAGCAAGGATAGACGGAGAGAGGGAGATGCAGACAGAGTACTGTATTATTATCCCCAGCTTTAAAAATGGAACTGTCCTTAACTAAGCTCTGAAGAAATGGTCCCTTTATAGGCAGCCTTCCTGAATTCCTAGATCAATCTCTATTTGCTGAATTCTGGGAGAGCACCATCTCATACGTCACGAATCATCACAGGATTCTGAGTGTGAGCACCTTCCATGACCTCTACTAGCAAACCAATTCTTGAAGATGACAGCAGTGTCCCTTTGGCCTCTCCTTCTGAGTTCTTCGCCGTGCCTTACTTATAGCCTGCACTCACAGAGTGACTAAAGAATTTACCCTGAGCCATGACACATCTGACCCAGATGGGACAGCTGGTCACACTGCACGACCTTAGACAAGTCGATCGTTCTCCCTGAGGCTCATTTGCATTCCCTGTAAAATGAGGGGGTTTGGACTCCTTCCCATCAGTAGGGAAGGAGATGTGGACAACTGGAAAGGGAATATTCAATATAGTTAATGTTTTTGCTATGCAAATCAAAGACAGACTAAATGAAAGCCAGAGGACACTGAACACGCCTGAGGAAGGAATTAGAAAAGTTGAGGAGGCACTGGACTCAAAAGCCTACAGTTGTTTGGTTATACTGTCCAAGAGAATGCAGAAGGTCCCACATTTGAGACAAAGTATAGATGCCCTCTGCCCTCTGGGAATTAATATCCTGCCACAAACAACAAAGAACAATAAATGAAGCAATGATTGTTTGAAATAAATACACACTTTCTTTTTATTGTGTACACTGTGGGTCATTATGAACACCATCTTGAAAAACGCTTCCTGCTTGGAGCAATACACACTGATAAATCTGACCCCTGACCATCTGATGGCTTACAGAAAAAGAAATGAGAACACTACTCAATAGGACCTGTTTGATTCTGGCCCCTTTCTGGGGGGTAAATGACTTACATACTCAGTGAAGAGGCTTGTACATAACACACCACTAAAGCAAGTCCCCTTCTCCAATACTCAGTATTTCCTTTCACTTTCTCTTGACACTTCAAACCATTTCAACCTAAAATTATCAGGGAGAACTTGTCAGGTCAGTAATAACCACCAGAGGCTGGGGGTTCAAATAATACCTCCCTAGCTGAATGAGGCCATCATTCCTCATAAGCCCTACACCACCATCGGAATTCAAATGATGGAAGGTGGCATCTTACCAAGTATTTCTCGTCCCAAACTGAAATATTAAAGTGCTTCTCCACTGAAAGTCAAGTGTCACCTTGCCAACCAGCAGATCTTGGCTGCCAGACTCTGGCTGCAGCACTGTGGGGAGGCCGAGCTAGAGGCCTGAGCTGAGAAGACAGCCAGCATTAATCAGGTAGCCATCTCTGGGCGGAGTCCTGCAGTCAGAAGTGGCCCAGCCACATTTCCCAGTGCACTAGTAACTAAAGCTGTGTATCAGGAGGGGTGAAGCAAGCAATCTGCCTACTTGGTAAAACACTGTCACTCACCACTCCAGTCTTGGCTACCTTACAGTGGTCACGAGTTAAGAGCAGAGGGGAGGGGGCTCCGGGAACAAAGACTTACTTTTCTCTGACTTCTGAAAGTTAGCAAAAAACAATTTTACAGCAACAGGCAAGCCAATGCATTAAATACAGCAGAAAAAAACAACAGCAATAAGCCAAGCTCTTAAAATCCCTAATGCCATAGTACATGTCAGAGAAAACAGGCCTTCTAACTAAAATTATGTTTACCTGGGCTAGAGAGGTGGCTCAACACTTAGAGCGAGCATTTGCTGCTCCTGCAGAGGTTCGGTTCCCAGCACCTATGGGGTGGTTCACAGCTATCCATAACCCCAGTACCGTGGGATCTGACGCCTTCTCTGACCTCCACTGGCACCGGGCATGCCAGTGGTGGACAGCAGAGATAGGTGTTCAGCAAACATTCATCCATGCAAAATTAAGTCAGTCAGTCTAAAGAATTTTTTAAATAAATAAAATTATATTTATCTGCTTATTTCATGTAGTGATCTAATGCTAAGATAAATTCAACTTAATCTAGTGTTATGAGAGTAAGTAATAAAACCTTATTTGCTTTTTGAAATTTTCCTCCCTTTTCTTCAGAGCAGCGGTCAGGCCTCTTTCCTAACAGAAAATGGAGCTGTCACTGTTATTGTCCATTCGCTGTACTGTTGAGAAGACCGCCTAAAACTGGATTCAAGCTACTCCAGTCAAAGCAAAAGAAAATAAATAACAGGGGGAAAGGAAACACACCTGACAGTATAGTTAAAGCAAAGCTCAGTATTTTTCTTCCTTTAAAAAAATGATGGGAGATTTTTAAATGAAAAAGAAATGTTTAAACTTCAGTATATTGTTTTTAATTCAAAAAACAATGTGGTAATTTGGTTCCCACCTCCCTTTTAGGACATTGTTTTTTAGAACAGACATTTACCTAGGCCAAGTAGGAATTCAAAGTAAGAAGTTGAGAGAGACAGAGAGACTGAGAGAGAGACACAGAGAGAGAGAGACACACACACACAGAGAGACTGAGATACACAGAGAGAGAGAGACAGAGACAGAGAGACAAACAGAGAGAAACAGAGAGAGAGGACGAAGAGAACAGAGTAAGAAAAAACTGTTAGTAAATGCAGCGTTCTTTCCAGGGTATAAAAATGACAGACAACTTAGTTTAGAAAAATGACAAACATTTCTGGAAAACATGCCAAGGTAAGGAAAGGAGTACTTAAACTGTAGGAAAATATTAAAGAACTCACGTTACCCCTTCTCGCAGCCTTCTCCTTTATAAACTGCACCTCCACGGTGTGCTGTCCCCATAGCAGCACAGCCAAGGCAAGCCACATGGAAAATTTTTGTTCCAGATAAAATAGTTCAGGACAGGACTTGGCGGCTAAAAGTTGTAATCAGCAAGCTTCAAGAGCTAAAGTAACAGAGATAAGGCCCAAATATGCATTACAAGGCCCTGCCTCTCACAAAGCTGCAGGACAGCCAGAAGCCTGTGAGCTTACCACTTGGCTATGTATGAATTTGGAAATGAGAAATTTTCAAATAGGGAGAGTTTTTCCCCCCCCGAGATGGATAAAAGAATTGAAAATATAGACACTCTTTCTTCCAGTTCAGGAATCCTTGGATTATTTAAGGTGCCCATGTATATGAGTCCAGAATGGGCCATCAGAAACTGGCAGCTCCTGAAATGACTTTCCCAACGGCCTAAATGTTGCCTACAATTCATGAGAGTTTCTGAACCACCCCCACCCCGAGTTAGCAGTGGAAATCCACATCACAATGGACCACTTCCCCCTCAGTAATCTAAAGAATACTAATTTTATTTGTGCGGTGGTCCAAGAGGAGAGGAGAAAGAGCCTTGCAATTCTAAGTTTTCCCTAATTAGTGAACACACGGACTGGGATAAAAGGAGTCACAGAAATGTGACTTCCCTCCAAGTTCAAATGGCAGAATCAGAGGGAGCTCTAGCTTGGTAGAAATGAGCTACCATGTTAATGCAAGGAACATGAAATGAGAGGACCCCCCCACCCCATCAACAGTCAGAAGAGGTCTCATGTGATCCAAAGGCGTTATCCTCACCCCTCCGACACTGGCTGGCACTCACACAGCTGGGCTAAGATGGCTTCCAGAGTCCAAGTTCTGACGCCGAAGCAAACAAATCAAAGGCTCTTTTATTCTTCTTTCCACCCGAACATGCTCCCTCTCTGTTGTAAACTGCAGGCTTGCCAGAATGAATTATTTAGCTCAAAACAGACATAAAGAAATCTTAAATAACACAGGTCCCTTGGAATTTTAATAAGCCCAGGTGACCATACAGGTTGCTGTGTTTCTTTCTTCTTGGTTGNAGAAAACACACTGTGATTAGGTGCCCATGAGAACCTTATTAGGTCATAGCAGAGACAAAACTTCCAAGGAGAAGGTATAGCTGACATCCAAACTCCAGGCATGACGCTCAAGCATTCTGAAGTATTTCTTGTCACTGTGACGTCCTCTTTCTTTATTGAAAACCATCCTTCTCTTAGGAGTCTGCTACAGCTGTCTTCCTGCAACAGCTTGAAACTCTGGTGACAAGTTGTCTGTGGCCATCTTCTTCCTGCTCTGCTCCAGTCTGAATTGAGGCAATTACAATCTGTAGCCCTCATCGGGCAATAATCACAGATAGTTCCACAGCCAATCTCTTAGTAAAGCTATGTGAATGTTCATGCCTCTATAACTTGTTTTCACAGATTAGAAACTCCTCACAGGGAGGGAGTGGACACATGCCTCCACTGCATTCCATACAAGGCCCAGGACCAAAGCTCCTGAAATACCTGTTTATTTATGCAATCAGCAGATAAACTGTGCAACTGCTACCCTGAGCCAGGTACTGCTCGTGAGTGCACCAGCACCTGAGTGCTGCAGCCAACTGTCCCCCTGCACTCTGTGCTGTGCATTTTGCACTGAGAGAGACACTGGGGAGGCCAGAGAATTCCTACCATGTTCCTGTAACTACCCAAGGTGAGCACTAAAGCCTAACAAGCAGCTTCCTGGCTGCCCTCTGACATCAGGACATGTCTAAGAGGATGAGAAAGTCAAGGATCAGGTGGGAGGCCAGAGGCACAGCCTGGCACTCAGCCTGAGTTTCCTCCCATAGCAGGCATAAGGCACACTGAACCCCTCAGCGCTTTTCATCCGATTACTATTCTGAGACACTGTTTTGCTATGGAGTCTCAACTCAGTCCTCCTGCCTCTGCCCCCCAGGTGCTGCAGGTCTAAGCCACAAGACCCCTGCTCATAAGTAATTTTTTAAAAGAGACAAGGTCTTTTTTAAAAGGCTAGCCTCAAACTATGTAGCTATGGGTGACCTTGAACTTGTGATCCTCTGCCTCCACCTTCCAAATGCAGGGATTATTGGTGTGGTCCACCATGCGGTTTTATGCAGCGCTGAGGACTGACCCAAGCTTCATCTGTCATGCATGCTGGGCACACTCACTCAACTATGCAACGTCCCCAGACCAGCAGAATTCTAAATTTGTAGTCCTGACAGAAGCCTAGGCGATTTAGGTGACCTTCTACCCTAGCCTAATCTTGTTTACCTTCAAGAACAGAGTGTCTAAAAGCCAGAAGTTCCTCTTCAGGTGGGCTAGCCAAGCTGGAAGCTGGTTGGATTTAAGTTGGCTGAGAAAGAGACCACCAGATGGCTTCTAGCTCTGTTATAATCCCAACCGCATGGCAAATGACACACCTTCCAATGTCAGTACAGTTTATAGTTGCCATGTTGACACTGGAAGGAACCATAAAATGAACAAAGAAAAGTGGCCCCTGAATGCTCCATGAACTCTCCGCCTATTCCCAGAAAAGATATGAATATTCCTCCACTTCGTTAGCCTATTCCTCCTCTCATTTTTTTTTTAGCCTCTATCTATAACTTTCCCAATCCCAAGAGTTGAAAAGTTGAAAAGTTTCTAAATTCACTTCCCACTTCTGTTCTTGGCAGAACTGAATGTCTTCTTCACAGTCCTGTGAGTGCCTGCATCTTGGTTTTGGTTCCACAATTTTAGAAGAAAAAGAAGGATAAAAAATGGCAAAGAAACTACCACATGACATAGCTTCCAAATAGTAATTCTGAACCCCCAAAAGATAACAATGGTGTTTAGGGATCCAGCAAGCCTAAGGGGGAGTTTTATACAACTTACCATTCTGCCCAGGCACAACAAAAGAATCAACTGTCATTAACTAGTAGGAAGGCTTAATGTAATTGGGAGTTAAAGCTCTGTGTTAATGGACAATGGTCCTGCCACACTTCAAAACGTGGAATGGGGACAGCAGGACTTGAAGTGAACGCTCACTAGCATGAAGATAACAAGAAAAAACACCCTTCAACAGAGAGGCCATAGTCTTCAATGTAAGGCTGGGAGAGCTGGCCCATGGGCTCTAGTTTAGTACTCACCCTCCGTTATCCTTGAGCCAAAGGTCTGCTGCACAGGCTCCCCTCCCCCATGTCAGATGTCAGGTGCCCACCCAGTGAGGGGTTATTTCTGTTTCTAGGCTCATTTCCAGAACTAGGGGTGTGTTCCCAAAGTCCAGACAAAAACTGCCCTGTTAATTGACAGCTGCAGCAGACAGAGCCCAAGCCGGGTGACAGATTACCCACCCAAAAACTGGCTGAGGCCTTGCTCCAGGGCTGTCCGCTAACAGGCCACCTTGCTCTGGCTTCCCGAGCAGGTTCTCTGACTGAGATGGAACACCTGCTCCTCGCTGACACCTGCCCAGAGCTGACAGCAGGCTGTATGGAGAAGCTCACCGGGTGTCCAGGCTGGAGGCAGACCACAGGGAAGCTCCCCCTGCAGAGATACGGTGAGTGCCAGCTGGCTTGAGACAAGCCTTTATTAACTCATTTACATCTATTTCTGTGAAAATTTCAAATCCTAATGAAAATTCCACCAATGCTTTAAAAAAAAAAAAAACAAACTTTTATTGGGTTTGCTCTTTGAAGTTTTCAAGTATGTATAACATGCACTCTGGATATTATAACCCCCACCAGTACTTTTAAAAAGAAATCCTCATGAATCTGAACACCTATCAAAATGTATATTTTGTAAACTATCAGGAGAGATGTCCAATGCGCTGCCAACACAAACACAAAGATGAAATGTTTAAGGAGATAAACAGTCTAATTACCCTGACCTGATCACTGTATTTTACACACTTGTACTGAATCATCACACTGTAGCCCCAAATGCTGAGACAGCAGTTAAAACATTTAAATTTTTTTTGAGACACCGCCTTGGCAAGCCTCACGTCTAATAGTAAAATGATCTTATTAATCTTATTTTTTATTAGGTAGAGGTGTGTGTACGCATGTACGTGCGCTATGGAGCTTGGGTTGAGGTCAGAGGACAACTTTCAAGAGCCAATCCTCTCCTTGCAAGGATCAAACTAGGGTGATCGGGTGTGCTCTTATCCATGGAGCCATCTCCCCCAGCCAAGACAGAGCTTGAACTTTGGATCTTCCTGCTTCCATCTCCCAAGTGCTGGGCTTGCAGGCTTGAGGCAGTGTGACTGGTTCAGAAGTGCTGCAGATCACACACAGGACTTCCTGTACAGTAGGCAAGGCCAAGCTACATCCCAGCCCTGCAAATTTAATTTTAATAAAAAAAATCTGAGCACTACCTTTGAGCTCACTCATCTCTATAACCCTGGTAACTAAGCTCTGGACATCATTCAGCAAAACTGAATGAAGGATGCATTGGGATGCTCACTTCCACTGTAAACACTTCAACAAGCTGCCAGAGAATGAAGCATGCAAAAATTCTTACCATTCTGCATAGAAAAGACTGAAAAGAAATGACTAAAGAATCGACTTCCAACTCAGGGGTCTTCTTCCTTTACCTCATGTCACTTTCCCTCTCTGAGAAGGTCAAAGAAAGCTCCTTGAGCACAGGGCAAGTGAAGAGAACAAGGCTGTTCAAATGGACCGAGAGAGCAGACACAGAAGCTGCAGCAGTAAGGAATTCATCAGGGGCCACAATTTGCGATGGATTTAGAGACGAAATCAGTATAACTTTGTTTTGCATGTGCATGCAGTATACATGTGTGTTTGTGTATGGGCACCCACATAAGTACAGGTGCATGTGTGTGAATGTGTGCAGGTCCACAGATGAGATCAGATGTCTTCCTCAACTGCTCTCTACCTCATTTATGGAAGGAGGAACTCTCTTTAATGTGGGAGCTAATCGAGGTATGCAGCTGGCCCTGAGTGTGCTGTGTCTAGTTCCCTAGAGCTGCAATTACAGGCTGCAACCATATCTGCCCTGCTTTTCACATGAGTTCTGGGGATCAGAACTCCAGTTCTCATGTTCATGAAGATGAGGTAAAATGATTTATCCACTAAGCCATCTCCCCGGCCCTAAAACTTTTTTTTGTCACTTATAGACTTAACAGTCATCCTCATCAGTGTTTGGATTACCCTACAAATACTGCAAACAGTGAGACAAGTGTCAAGTCCCACAGGCAACATTTCCCAGCAGAACCATGATGCTAAAACTCCCAGAAGTCTCATTTAATAATTACAGTACAAGCCTCCAAGATAAGCTTTTCATGGTGACTCTGCTCATTAGAAACCATTATCAGGCAGAAAGATGGCCCAGAGGGTTAAGGCACTTGCCCTAAGCCTGGGAGCCAGAGTTGGATACTCAGGACCCACATGGGGGAAGGAGAGAACAGACACTCCCACAAGTTGTCCTCTGACCTCCACCACAT